>CAUYRH010020254.1:0-15855 GCA_963574655.1 Perodicticus potto | reverse complement strand
GTGGCTCAACGGGCTAAGGCGCCAGCCACGTACACCTGAGCTGGCGGGTTCGAATCCAGCCCGGGCCCGCCAAACAACAATGACGGCTGCAACCAAAAAATGGCCGGGCGTTGTGGTGGGCACCTGTAGTCCCAGCTACTTGGGAGGTGGAGGCAGGAGACTCGCTTGAGCCCAGGAGTTGGAGGTTGCTGTGAGCTGTGATGCCACAGCACTCTATCCAGGGTGACAGCTTGAAGCTCTGTCTCAAAAAAAAAAAAAAATTTATTTATTTTATTTTGTTTTATTATTATTATGATATTTGCAGTTTTTGGCTAGGGCTGGGTTTTGAACCCGCCACCCCCAACATATGAGCCACAGGTGCTGTCCCGCCCTTTTATTTTTAACAGAATAATTGAAACTGGAGAAAACCAAAAACTTTCAGATAAATATTTTATTTATATTGGTACACAAAACAGAATAAAGTTGCATATATACATACACAATTATTTACAACTACATAGTCACATGTATAAAGACTTGAAGGGTCTCTACAGAAAGATATGTACTCAGACATTTGGGTTCTATTTCCTTTTCATTATTTTATAATATACTCAACAAAACATTATGATGAGGTAGGACTACTTTAGTGCTAAAGAATCTTATACAAATGAATTTGTTCAAGAGCTTCTTTGTCAATATCCTCTTGTGGGTATACATCATAGTTCAGTGGTATTTCTTCAACCCACAGGGATAACTGTACATTAGTCTAGAAAAAAAGGTTATAAACACACATGAAAATTGCAGAGTGATTCTCTTCTCTGGAATTTCAAGCAATCTTCACTAAGTAAAAACTGAACACAACAGATTTTTACTACAATGGACAGGACAAAGTCTCTGTAGTACCACGTGACTTCTCTGTTGTACTAAACGATAGATCTATGGATTCAGAAACCTAGTATACTCTGATTTTGGAATTGAAAAGAATACGGAAATTATTTTATTTTATTTTATTTTCTTTGAGACAGAGCCTCAAGCTGTCACCCTGGGTAGAGTGCTGTGACATCACAGCTCACAGCAACCTCCAATTCCTGGGCTCAAGCGAGTCTCTTGCCTCCTCCTCCCAAGTAGCTGGGACTACAGGCACCCGCCACAACGCCCGGCCATTTTTTGGTTGCAGCCGTCATTGTTATTTAGCAGGCCCGGGCTGGATTCGAACCCGCCAGCTCAGGTGTACGTGGCTGGCGCCTTAGCCCGTTGAGCCACAGGCACCGAGCCAGAATACGGAAATTATAATACAAATTGAAGACCATGTACATTAAAAGATATGTTTTTATGAGTGCGGAAAAGTATGGGAGGGTCACATCACTCATAGGGTGGAAATCTCACAGACAGGGAGTGAAGGGGGGAAACTGGGAAGATCAGCACCTTTTCTTTACATATCTATTACAAATTTCAGGATCATTTCCCTTGTTATAACAAGCATAAATACCTTTTATAATTTGCCCACCACAATGCCCAGCTATTTTTCTGTTGTAGCTGTCACTGTTGTTTAGCTGGTTTGGGCTGGGCTTGAACCTGCCACCCTTAGTGCATGTGGCTGGCACCCCAACCACTGTGCTATGGGTGTTGAGCCACCGTTTATAATTTAGATAACAAGAATTTTTTTTTTTTTTATAGAGATAGTCTTACTATCACCCTTGATAGAGTGCCGTGGCGTCACAGAGCTCACAGCAACCTCCAACTCCTGGGCTTAGGTGATTCTCCTGCCTCAGCCTCCCGAGTAGCTGGGACTATAGGCGCCCACCACCACACCTGGCTATTTTTTTGTTGCCGTTTGGCCGGGGCTGGGTTTGAACCCGCCACCCACGGTATATGGGGCTGGCGCCCTACTCACTGAGCCACAGGCACCGCCCCATAGCAGTAATTTTTTTAAAAAGGTTTTAATTGATGATTTTTTTTTTTTTTTGAGAGAATCTCACTCTAGCCCAGCCTAGAGTACAGTGGCTTGTTCACAGCCCACAGCAACCACAAACTCCTAAGCTCAAGTGATTCTCTTGCCTCAGTCTTTTGAGTAGCTGGCATGACAGGCATGCATCACACTTGGCTGATTTTTAAATTTTTTGTAGTGATTCTCCTGTCTAGGCCTCCCAAAGTGCTAAGATTATAGGCATAAGCCATCACATCTGGTATCATTGCTTAATTTTTTGAAGGGAGAAAGTGGTAGTTAAAATTGGCAGTGCTCGAATGCAAGAAAAGCACCACTAGAGAAAATGATGATAATACTCTGTATTAAGATGGCCAGGCACAGTGGCTCATACCTGTAATCCTAGCACTCTGAGAGGCCAGTGCAGGATCGTTTGAGCTCAGAAGTTCAAGACCAGCCTGAGCAAAAGAGACCCTGTCTCTACTAAAAAAAAAAAATATATATATATATATTTTTTTTTTGTTTCTTTTGAGACAAAGTCTCAGTCTGTGCCCTGGGTAGAGTGCCATGGTATCATAGCTCACAGCGATGTCTCTCAAACTCTTGGGCTTGAGCAATCCTCTTGCCTCAGCTTCCTAAGTAGCTGGGACTATGGCATGTGCTACTATGCTCAGCTGGTTTGTCTATTTTTAGTAGAGACAAGGTTCTCATTCTTGCTTAGGCTGGTCTTGAGGAGCTCGTGAGCTGAAGCAACCATTTGCCTTGGCCTCCCAGGTTGGCAAGATTATGGGTGTGAGCCATTGTGCCTGGCCTCTACTAAAACCAGAAAAATTAGGCCAGGCGCAGTGGCTTACGCCTATAATCCTAGGACTCTGGGAGGCCAAGGCAGGTAGATTGCCTGAGCTCCTGAGTTCCAGACCAGCCTGAGCCAGAGCGAGACCTCATCTCTAAAAATAGCTGGATGTTATAGTGGGCACCTGTAGTCCCAGCTACTTGGGAGGCTGAGGCAAGGAGTGCTTGAGCCCAAGAGTTTGAGGTTACTGTGACCTACGACACTATGGCCCTCTACCAAGGGTGACAAAGTGAGACTGTTTCAGGAAAAAAAAAAGAAAGAAAGAAAAATAAATTAGCTAGGCATGGTGGTATATACAAGTAGGCCAAGCTTTTTGGGATGCTGAGGCAGGAGGCTCTCTTGAACTTAGGAGTTTGAAGTTGCTGTTAGCTAGCCTGAGGCCATTGTAGTCTAGCCCAGGTGACAGAGCACGACTATCTCAAAAAAAAAAAAAAAAAAGAAAGAAAAAAATACAATAGTACCTTTCATATAGAGATCTCAAAGAGCTTTTCAAATGTAGTAGAACCTGTGTTGACTACCCAAAGGACTGTACCAAACTGGTCAACATATGCAGGTGGTCAATACAAGGAACCAGGTCTACTGTACTAATACATACATGTGGAGCATGTCCAGTCTATGAAAATTAGTCAACTTAAGGAGGTGGTCAATGTAGGGAGGGAGTCAACCACGGAGGTTCTACTATACTAATTAACTTTCATATAAGTGAATTTATTGGGTTGAATTTCATTATTAAATTTTGGCCTTATATGAAGAATCCATAAGGGAACAAAGTGCCTTGTGCGAGATTTCAAATGGACTTAGAAGCCAAAAGTGCACATAGTATGTGGGCTCTAGTCTACTCACTTGATTCTAGAAGCCTTGAACAGTTCTCTTCCTTTTGTTTTAAGGGACGTTAATTAACAAAGTTAATATGTGGGTATACTAAGCCTCTTGCGAACATTCAATAGTGTTTGTTAACCTAAAACCTTACAGTTGGAAAAAACTATGCAGAGAAGCAAAGGAATCTATACCAAGATAAGATCACTATTTCAGAGCTCTTGAGGCCAGTGGAAAAATCAAAACCAGTGCTTAAGCCATAAAGTCTTGCTACTTTTTGTATCGCCTGTCATTATTTCCAGATAGAGTATTTATTTTTATTTATTTATTTATTTATTTATATTTATTTTTTGAGACAGAGCCTCAAGCTGTCACCCTGAGTAGAGTGCCGTGGCATCACAGCTCACAGCAACCTCCAATTTCTGGGCTCAAGCAAGTCTCTTGCTTCCGCCTCCCAAGTAGTTGGGACCACAGGCGCCTGCCACAATGCCCGGCCATTTTTTTTTTTTTTTGGTTGCAGCCGTCATTGTTGTTTGGCGGGCCCGGGCTGGATTCGAACCCGCCAGCTCAGGTGTACGTGGCTGGCACCTTAGCCCGTTGAGTCACAGGCGCTGAGCCAATATTTATTTATTTTTTGAGACAGAGCCTCAAGCTGTCACCCTGGGTAGAGTGCCATGGCATCACAGCTCACAGCAACCTCCAATTCCTGGGCTCAAGCGAGTCTCCTGCCTCCACCTCCCAAGTAGCTGGGATTACAGGCACCTGCCACAACGCCCGGCCATTTTTTGGTTGCAGCCACCATTGTTGTTTGGCGGGCCCGGGCTGGATTCGAACCTGCCAGCTCAGGTGTACATGGCTGGCATCTGAGCCACAGGCGCCGAGCCAGATAGAGTATTTCTATATTATAAGAGCTATCAGAAAAAAAAGGAGGGGGAAAGTTTAACAATAAAAATGTTGAATAAGAGGATTACATACCTGAAGACCTGAGAGAGACTCTTCAAGACTTGGTACTGTCACTAACAACGCACCTTGCTTCCTTACATTATGGCTAATGTATTCCCAGGCTCTATAATACATCAACAAGTGATACATTAAAACAGCAGTGAGATACTACTACATACCTATTAGAATGGCCAAAATACAGAACCCTGATAACATCAAATACTGGGAAAGATGTGGAGCAATTATTTTTTTTTTTGAGACAGAGTCTCAAGCTGTTGCTCTGGGTAGAGTGCCATGGCATCACAGCTTACAGCAACCTCAAACTCTTGGGCTCAAGTGATTCTCTTGCCTCAGCCTCCCAAGTAGCTGGGACTACAGGCATCCACCACAATGCCCAGCTATTTTTTTGTCACAGTTATTTTTATTGTTCTAGATGGCCTGGGCCAGGTTCGAACACACTGGCCTCGGTGTATGGGGCTGGGGCCCTACCCACTGATCTACGGGCGCTGCCAGGAATAACAATTGTAATTATAATAATTGCTAGTGGGAATTCAAAATAGTACAGCTGCTTTGGTAAACAGTTTGGAGATTTCTTATAAAATTAAATATACTCTTAGTATATTATCTAGCAATTACATTCCTTTGTATTTATTCAATTACTGAAAATTCATGTCCATACAAATATCAACAAATGGATATTTACAGCAACTTTATTAATAATTATCAAAATGTGGAAGCAACCAAGACATAGGTGAATGAACAGATAAACTGTAACATATCCACACAATGGAATACTATTTAGCACTCAACAGAAACAAGCTATCAAGGCACAGAGGAACTTGTGTGTGTCACTACATGAAAGAAACCAATCCGAAAGGCTGCATATTTGTATGATTCCAATTATATTACGTTCTGGAAAAGGCAAAACTATGGAGACATCAAAAAGATCAGTGGGCTAAGGTGCCAGCCACATACACCTGAGCTGGTGGGTTCGAATCCAGCCTGGGCCTGCCAAACAACAACGATGGCTGCAACAAAAAATAGTTGGGCATCGTGGCAGGTGCCTGTAGTCCCAGCTACTTGGGAGGCTGAGGCAAGAGAATCGCTTAAGTCCAGGAGTTGGAGCTGTGATGCCACCGGCACTCTACCCAGGGCGACAGCTTGAGACTCTGTCTCAAAAAAAAAAAAAAAAAAGATTCGTGATTGCCAGGGATGAACAGGCAGAGCACTGAGGATTTTTAGGACAGTGAAAATTTTATGTGTGATCCTTGCCATGTTAAGTTTTACCAGACACCTGGTAAATGAAGCTTTGTAGAAAATGAGGATAACAAAAGAAATGTGGCACAGGTAATATGTAGAAATGCAGTTGGGCAAAAATGTTTGCCTGCGGGAAATAGGACTGCAATAGCATACTAGAAATTGGTAAATTCTCCAGTTCCTGGGGGGGGGGGGGTGCTGGCAAAATTGTAAGGTTACAGCACAAGGAGATTAAAAAGATGGGATTCATGTTACTGCAAGGTATTCTGAATAAGCCCAAAACTCAGATGTTAGAACCTATACAGAAAGCTGGATCAGTAGGTAAAGCTCCTGAAATTCTTTATGAAGTATGTCAGAACTGGTTCTATACAGTGGAACAGGGCTGAGATAGTTGGGAGTAGGTGGTGGGTAAGAGTTGTGGAGAAAGTCTACAGAAACCAGAAACTATACAAGGACTAATAAGAAGAGTATGTGTAGACTAGATCCTTTTAAATAACCCTGAGAGTGAAATGATACTTAATTTGGCTATCAGCAATATTCAATGGAAGGACTTCTGGTACAACATGACACTTGAGAAGTTTATTTTTTTGTTTTTTTGTTTTTTTTGAGGCAGAGCCTCAAGCTGTCACCCTGGATAGAGTGCTGTGGCATTACAGCTCACAGCAACCTCCAATTCCTGGGCTTAAGCGAGTCTCTTGCCTCCGCCTCCCAAGTAACTGGGACTACAGGCGCCCGCCACAATGCCCGGACATTTTTTGGTTGCAGCCGTCATTGTTGTTTGGTGGGCCCAGGCTGGATTCGAACCTGCCAGCTCAAGTGTACGTGGCTGGCGCCTTAGCCTGTTGAGCCACAGGCGCTGAGCTGACACTTGAGAAGTTTAAAGGGATTAGTCAGCTTTTTTTTTTTTTTTGAGACAGTCTCACTTGTTGCCCTTGGTAGAGTACCCTGGCATCATAGCTCACAGCAACCTCAAACTCTTGGGCCCAAGTGATTCTCTTGTCTCAGCCTCACAAGTAGCTGGGACTACAGGTGCCTGCAATGCCTGGCTATTTTTAGTAACGGGATCTCGCTGTTGCTCAGGCTGGTCCTGAACCTGTGCACCCGCCTCAGTCTCCCAGAGTGCTAGAATGATTAGTCATCTTTAAAGGATGATGGAATGTGGTGTGCGTGTGTGTGTCAGAGGGCAGTGTCTGTTTGCCTGTTCTGTTCAACCTTTTGTGTAAACGTGAACTGGATTTCTACACCATACGAATCTTGACAGTACACCACACTATGAAGCAGCAATCATCACCCAATCCAGGGATGTATATTTTTGCAGTCGGGCAGTAATATGGTTTCCACTTATTTTGGTTGCAGCAATGGCTATTGGCTCTAGTAAGTTCTACAGCAGCGGTTCTCAATCCCCTTTGGGGGTTGAATGACCCTTTCACAGGGGTTGCCTAAATATATTCTGCATATCAGATGTTTACATTACGATTAATAACAGTAGCATAATTACAGTTATGAAGTAGCAACGAAAATAATTTTATGGTTGGAGGCCACCACAACATGAGAAACTATTCAAGAGTTGTGGCATAAGGAAGGTTGAGAACCACTGTTCTAGAGCTTATTAGGCAAAATGATACAAACGTTCTTTTTCTTCGGCTAGATACAAAATCACATGGCAGTGTTCAATAATAAATGGAATTATACTTAGGCTGGAGCAATTTTTTTGTTTTGATGTGGTTCCTAAAATGTCGTTATTTTCCAAGTTTATTCAATAAGAATAATGAAGCCCAGGCTTGGCGCCCATAGCACAGTGGTTCTGACGCTGGCCACATACACCCAGGCTAGCAGATCTGAACCCAGCCTGGGCCAGGTAAACAACAATAACTGCAACAAAAAAACAGCCGGGTACTGAGTTCCACTGGGAACTGATAATCTTATTGTATCCCTCACTGCTAAGTATTTGGGTCATGAAATCATTTTATATTAGTCAAAAATTATATATAACATTTTACAAAGTTAGACAATGAAAATGTTTTAATTTTTCTTTTATATATTTCCTCATTCACATAATCTCACAGTTGAGGTTATTCTTAAAAAGTTTAATAGGAAAACATTTTTGGTTTACTATTCTCTTTTCAAACCTTGCTAGATATATATAATAACAAATTTTTTGCTGGGCATGGTGGCTCATGCCTATAATCCTAGCACTCTGGGAGGCCGAGGCGGGTGGCTCTGTCTCAAAAAACAAACAAACAAATTTTTTGTTTGATAAATAACGTACCTGGCCTGGTCTGCCTCATTAAGAAAATATTCAAAGACATTATTCATGATAATGACATCAGCATTTTGCAGAAGCACACCCTGGGTACAGATGTCTGTATGAAGCACCTAAAGAAAAATGAGTTCATGTCAGAGAACAAGGATACTACATCATACAAATAAATACATACTAAGGGTCTACTGGTTGAGTCCTGCTGTGAAGCAATATGAAAAGTTAACATTTCTTGGCTCGACGCCTGTGGCTCAACAGGTTAAGGCACCAGCCACATATGCCTGAGCTAGCGGGTTCGGATCCAGCCCGGGCCCGCCAAATAACAATGGTGGCTGCAACCAAAAAAAAAAATGGCCGGGCGTTGTGGCGGGCGCCTGTAGTCCCAGCTACTTGGGGGGCAGAGGCAGGAGACTCGCTTGAGCCCAGGAATTAGAGGTTGCTGTGAGTTGTGATGCCCTGGCACTCTATCCAGGGTGACAGCTTGAGGCTCTGTCTTAAAAAAAAAAAAAAGAAAAGCTAACATTTCTTAAAATGTGAGGAAAGTCAGTATAATACTGCTGCTTATAGGAGATACTAAATATCTAGTAAAAGCTATGAACTTGGGAAAATTCATTTGTTTTAGATTTAATTATTTACTTAGTCATAATTATGCTCTTTTGAGTTCTAGTTCAGAGTTTTTTCCACTATACCACTAGTTACAAGGGGGAGGTAATAAGAATAATAACTCATCTCTATTAGTATTTTGAAAGGTTAAGTCAACTTGATCTGTTAATACACAATGGCAACCAGAAAGAGATTTGAAAACATCACCAGAAGAGATTTGGCTAAAGTTATAATAATGAGTAACAAGAAAATATATTTTAAAAGGTACCTGTATTCTGTCAGTGAACTGATACTTTTTTATGATCATTTCCTGCAACTGGCAAAAATCTCCATTCAATTCTACTCCATAGAGTTGTACCGCTGAACTGTAAAGATAACCCTAAAATAGGAAGATACAGAATGAAACAAATAAATTAACTTCTACTTGAAATTTAAAAAGCCAAACTTAAAAAGTTAAATTCAATAAAGTAAAAATAAAATGAAAGATAAATAACATCATATAGCTATATAAAACTTGCAACTTTCAGAACTTAAAAGACTCTTACTGATAAGGCTTTGATTGTAGTTTATTAATTCTCATTATTTACAATAGTTTTATATGTGTGTATATATATATATATATTTTTTTTTTTTGAGACAGAGCCTCAAGCTGTCACCCTGGGTAGAGTGCTGTGGCATCACAGCTCACAGCAACCTCCAGTCCCTGGGCTTAAGCGATTCTCTTGCCTCAGCCTCCCAAGTAGCTGGGACTACAGGCGCCAGCCACAACGCCCGGCTATTTTTTGGTTGCAGCCGTCATTGTTGTTTGGCGGGCCCGGGCTGGATTCAAACCCCCAGCTCAGGTGTATATGGCTGGCGCCTTAGCTGCTTGAGCCACAGGCGCCGAGCCAATAGTTATATTTTTAAAGATAATTTTTTCCTGATAAAACTGGGTATTCAACAAAGTCAGAATAAGAAAATTCTGTTTATTATCCCTTCTGTAATTTCTTGGGAAGTTACATCAGAGGAAGCCAAGAAGGAGTTAAGCTGCGAAGAATACAATGGAAAGTCATGCGCGGTGTACCAGTCGGGAAGCTGCCTGAGGTGCTGTTTGGGTAGGAAAATCAGCCTGGGGATTTGTCAAAGATAATCAACCGGTCAGTTAATAAGGATAATCAAAAATTGACCATCAATTGTTATATTTCTATTTTTGGTTGGAGTAACAAGAAAAATAATAATTTGGAGGGAAAGACCAAATCATTTTCTGAAGATCATTTAATAGCAACTTATGTAAAAACCAAATTTTTCTCTGTAGCTCCCAGATTTTCAGAATATGTTCAATAGTACATATGCAGGCATTCAAAAAAATTTTATTGACTTAATCAGTGACTAATAGGAATAAAAATGACAATATTTTAAAATTTATCAATGCTGACACTATGGGCATAAATATTTTAGCCTTCCACTTTTCAAACAAATCAGAAGATTGACTAGGGTAGGCAAAGTATGGTAAATAATCATAATCTCTGACATTCTCCAAGTAAAAACCATTTGATAAATTGTGCATTTTCTATTATGGCTACCTTTCCTAATTACAGAATAAAAGTCTGAATAATGAAAAATAAACTAAGCACTAAAGAGTTAACTTTTTCTGTTGAAAACAGGCCATGATCCTGGGAACTGATAGTGCCTGTTTCTGGCATGAACCTCGACTGCTGTTGGCCACATGTTTTAACAAGTCTACTAATGACAACCAGAAACCACATTTGAATTTTTTGATAAAACTGTTTAAGAACATAAGAAAGCCTCAGGATTTGAATTTTTCTAAAATGCCACTTTGAAGAGATACTTTAGAAACAAGCATTCAATATATCATAGAAAACTGGAGCAAGATGTATCCTTGGATATCATTTAGTGGTCATTCACAGACGAGGCACTAGAAGCCCAAAGGTCTTAAGTGACTTACTTATGGCCATACAGCAATTTCCCAGGTCAAGTTAATTTGTCAGTTTTATAAGAGTTCTTATCAAAGCTCAGCATACCACTTTAGAATGGTACCAAAAAATGAAGGGGTTAGAAGGCAGCAGTGACCAAAAGAATAGCAAAAATGTCACGAAAGTCACATGCTTCTGTTTTGTTGATATTTTCTTTTCTTTTTTTTTCCCAGTTTTTGGCGGGGGCTGGGTTTGAACCCGCCACCTCCAACATATGGGGCCGGCGCCCTGCTCCTTTGAGCCATAGGCACCGCCCAATATTCCTTCATTTTTGTTGCAGAGACAAAGTAGTATAGAAAATCATACAGCCTGTCTTTAAAATTTCAAATTCAATTATAACCATCAAACAGAACTTAAGTTCTAGCTGATGCTATACTATTTTAACCTCCTTATTCGGTTACTTTAATAAATAAAGCCAAGCTGTCACCTTGCATGGTGGCAGGCAAAGCTGTTGTTAGCAGGAGAGGAAAGTATTTTCCAAATGTTGAGTATGTCCACAAGCTGGACTTTACCCCATAAAGGACTGTGCCGAGCCTGGAACCAACATCAACCAAGATCTTTCCGGACAGATCAGGGAGAACATGATGATAAATGAACTTCAATTCCATGAGGGAGAAGGAATGAGAAATAAATCCTGGAGAATTAGAACAGAGTGAATGTCAAATTTGCTTAGGCATGAACAATAACATTCTGTACTTTGAATTTTTTCACCTATATTTATAAGGTATATATCACAGTTTTTTCCCTAACCAATGAAATCCAGAGGTTATTTAGAAAAAATTAGTAACTTTGTATTTATCCACTCTAAACTGTAACTAAAGAATAAATATTTAGTCTCTGCCATATAAAAGACCTCAAGGGAACAGCTACTTAGATGACCATCCCTATCCCTGTGCCCTTCATTTTCTTCTTGGGATGTTCTGGGTTTTCCCTTCTTCTCTCTGTGACCTGTTGCTGCCTAGGATGGCTTCCCAACTTCCATACCATCTGACTTTCTCACTTAACCCCAGACTCCAACCTCAGAACTGCCTTATACTGCTGCATTGATGTTATACTACCTAACAAACACCCATCGCTGGTGTTTATGTGATGTGGCGGCCCTGACCAACCTAGAACGTGTCCTGGAGTACAAGAGAGAAGTGATATGAAGGGAGATTAAGATAACTCCAGAAATTGCTTTTATCCTGCTTAGCTTAACTGCCACCATTTCTAGCCTCTTCGTGTATCTTCTCACTCCAATTGCTGTCATGAAGTAAGTATCTGGGATAGCCTGAGTCTGGCTTTCTTCTGATATGGACGTAACCCTAAGACTTACTATATTATTATATTCTACATAATATAATAGGTAGGAAGGGGGAAACCTTGGTCACAACCAATAGATGGTAGCAAACAAAATGGAAGCAGGCGGGCCAATCCTCTGGGACCAGGTCTCAGAAGTAATTCTTAGTGGGGCGGGCTTGACCAGTGTAGTCCTTATCTCCCTGGGATCATCATGCCCTTCATCATTCTCTTTGGCATACTTGTACTTCTTCTCTGAGCTACAGAGTCACTGTTAATGTCTGGTAGCTAGACATGCCCCATGTCATGTGGAGGAAGAGTTTATCATAGCAATAGTTGTTTCTGATTCACTATATTTATCTGGGCTGGCCTGGGTACCCAGTCATCAAAAACCTGATTTTTATAGGCAGATGCAGCCTAATCTTCAAATTATTATTTGCCAATTATAGCTCTTCCGTGAATCGCTATAAATCAGCGATCTATTTGATATAGTGTTATAATTTATTTTTTATTTTTTCCTATTGTTCTTATCCACGTCCTTTTCATTTTGTGCATTTTAACTACCTCAAATAGAAATTAGAAGTATTATCCAAAAATAGAATCTTAAATCAGTAAATCAGACAAATTTAATCCCAAATTATAATATAGGCAAAATATATTTGTATTGGAACATATTCCAAATTTGGTAGTTGTTAACCTTTGAGAAGGATATTTCCTAAATGAGTAACATATATACAAGCACAAAATTATTTACCAGGAGGGCTAACCCACTCTGTGCAACAACTCTAAATCTAATTGAGCAGGGAGATACATGCTTAAAGCAACAGACCAGACGATCATACCTAGTTTGAACGAAGAATGTATTAACAGAAGACTTAACATATTAGCAGCATAGGGTTAGTGTAGTTTTGTATTTTGGACTGAGCCTAAAGGGGCAGAGATGCAGGAGACTCTCACTAGAGTTGTTCTCTGTTACAGGTCAGGATGCTTCACTGGGTCACATTATGGCCTGAATAAACTGTGTCTCAAGATCATCTCTGTCATCTGAGTCCATGCCCACCCAATAACATCTGCTCACTGTACGATTTCTCAAGTAGATGTTTTTATAGGGAGAACATTTCAGCCCCCATGGAAGTTATATTTCTCATTGTAAATCAGGGTATGGTTAATGTCATCGATCTCTGTTGAGTATGTAGAGTTATGAGTTGGTTGTCAAGTATTCAGTCACTTCTGATTAGTTTCTGGATCTAAGAGTTGTCTCTAATTAAACAGCTTTTAAGTGTGAAAAATAGTTTGTAGATGTACCCTGGGGAACAATGAGTAGCCTAGCCTCCCTATATAATATTTCTATTAATACTCAATTTCCTTAACTGCTGTGGATGTTTCAAAAAATACTGAATGGCTTGGTCAAAAATTTGTATACTCATGACATGTAAGGAAGAAGTACACATACAAAGGCATCAGATTTGCATGCTTGAGCGCCTACCTAAAGGTGCTGTCTTGTGAGAGCCACAGACCATACAGTAGTTTCTGCTCATTTTTCCCTCCTCACATAATGAATCAATAAAGTCTTCATCATAAAGGAATGCATCAATGTGAACTGTGGGGTCTGGCTGCTGTTGCATCTGGTGGGAAGAGAAAAACATCAAAAGAAACACAGTACAAAGAAATTTCCTTTTATTGCTAAATAAGGCAAAACATCAGTGGTTCATATGCTAAAAGTTTGAGAGCAAAAAGAAGGCACAGAAACATAAATTTCACTTATTCAAGTCAGTAACTGTTCTTTTTTCATTTTATTTCTGAGACTCCAGCAACTTTTTATTTGACCTGGAATGATGCAAAATAGATTTGAGGAATACACAGAATTTTAGTTGAAACAAATATTAGAGATCACCTTGCCTATCTTAAGTATTATATTTTATAGACAAAGAAACTGATACCCAGAGAGATTTCTTGAAATAGTAGAGGGGAAACTTGAAACTAATACCAGGTCTTCTGAGTCCTACATGGCAGTGACTTACCAAGTAATATTAACAAGTAATCTTTGCCTAGAATGCAAAGTTTTCAAATAATAAAAATGTTATTAAAACTTAATGCTTACAAATACTAGCCCTTTATTCATATTTGTGATATAAGTTATAATAGGGAGTAGCTACAAAGAAAAGTGTCTGACTCCTTCTACTTTAACTATAATAAAGAATCCTATTTGGATACCTAAGAATTATATATCCACTTGCACAAAGAAAACTATATTATAAATATGTAAAAATCAGGTATGGGTATCTATAAGGATAAGAAAGAAAGTAAAGATAAAAAGACCTTAATTTGTTAAAAGATTGTGGATTAACTGTTAACATACAATGAATACTTTCCTCCCCTCATTTTATATATTGTGGTATATACGGTAAGACTGCTTTATTAATAATATTCGGGCAGGGTGCAGTGGGTCATGCCTGTAATCCCAACACTTTGGGAGGCTGTGGAAGAAGAATCATTTGAGCCCAGGAGTTTGAGACCAGCCAGGGCAACAGAGTGAGTTCCCATTATCTAAAAAACAAAAAAATTAACTGGGCCTGGTGGCACCTTAGCTACTTGGGAGGATGAGGTAGGATCAAGGCTTCAGTGGGCTAGGATCATGCCACATGTTCCAGCCTGGGTGACAGAATGAGATCCTGTTTTACAAAAAAACAAAAAAAATCCAATCTATATCATAAATATTTCTCTCAATTTTTATACTATTCACTATGTTCCTCCATTGAGAATCTACTCTGAATATCTGGATGGCTGTAATCCTAGCACTCTGGGAAGCTGAGGCGGGTCAATTACTTGAGCTCAGGACTTCAAGACAAGCGTGAGCAATAGTGTGATCTCATCTCTACTAAAAACAAAAAACTACCTGGGCATGGTGGAGCATGCCAGTAGTCCCAGCTACTTGGGAGGCTGAGGCAAGAAGGCTTGAACCCAGGAGTTTGAGGTTGCTGTGAGCTACGATGATACCACAGCCAGGGCACTCTATCTAGGGTGACAGAGTGAGACCTGATTTTAGAAAAGAAAAAAAAAAGTAATAAAAAAAGAATGTACAGGATTTCATTTTTCTTCTCCAGTATCATAGGCTGAAAACCACACGGAAGATTGCTGTTTTTTAGATTAATTGGCAAAGAAGAGTTATTATTAGCTTTGTTTTACAAAACAATATTCATAACAGAGGACTCTCATGAGGCCTGGGATTTGAAGGAACTTGAATGAGGGGGCTATACGAAGAAAAATGAGAGCTAGCAGGGCTATACTGTTGGCCACTGTGGGGCAGTTACTGTTTATTTTTGAAAGCTTAGCAAACAGGATACTCTCAAAAAATATTTGCTGAATGAATAGCACTAGGGAGCCAAAGGGTTAAGGTAGTGGTTCTCACTGTGACCCACAAGAACTGCATAAAAGGGCCATGGCATTAGGAAGGTTGAGAACCATTGGGTTAAGGACTCAGAAGAACTGGGGACATAGTTGAAGCACTAAATGAAAAACTACTTTACAACTGAAGTTAGGACTAATTAGACTAGAAAGGCATTGGGAAAAATAGGAGAATCCTTAAGTAGCACTAAGAGCAAATTAATTTAATGTATTTACTTTTTGAAGGGCTAGCTGTTCTGAAGAAAGCATGGTTTCTAGCGGCAAGTGATTACGAAGGTCTTCTGCTATGCTTTTCAACATAATGTCCTTATTATCTTGAGTGAATTCATCAAAATCTCCTGAAAAAAAAAAAAGCTTACAGTTGTAGTCATATTTAGCTTAAGTGATTACAATGCATGTATTTTCCATCAGAAAACACCAATTTTATTTTTTTTGAGGCAGAGCCTCAAGCTGTTACCCGGGATAGAGTGCCATGGCATCACAGCTCACAGCAACCTCCAATTCCTGGGCTCAAGTGAGTCTCCTGCCTCTGCCTCCCAAGTAGCTGGGACTACAGGTGCCCGCC
>CAUYRH010020252.1:0-40216 GCA_963574655.1 Perodicticus potto | reverse complement strand
GCGTTGTGGCGGGTGCCTTTAGTCCCAGCTACTCGGGAGGCTGAGGCAAGAGAATCGCCTAAGCCCAGGAGTTGGAGGTTGCTGTGAGCTGTGTGACGCCACTGCACTCTACCAAGGGCAATAAAGTGAGACTCTGTCTCTCCAAAAAAAATAATAATAATAATAATACGTTCAGGAGGCTGAGACAAGAGAATCGCCTAAGCCCAGAAAATGGAGATTGCTGTGAGCTGTGTGACACCACAGTACTCTACCCAGGGGGATAAAGTGAGACTCTGTCTCTACAAAAAAAAAAATATATACATATACATATATATATAAAATAATACTCAATGGCTCAGCGCCTGTGGCTCAGCGGGCTAAGGCACCAGCCACGTACACCTGAGCTGGCAGGTTCAAATCCCGCCCAGGCCCGCCAAACAACAATGACAGCTGCAACCAAAAAAGGGCCAGGCGTTGTGACGGGCACCTGTAGTCCCAGCTACTTGGGAGGCAGAGGCAAGAGACTCACTTGAGCCCAGGAATTGGAGGTTGCTATGAGCTGTGATGCCTCTATGGCTACTTGGGAGGCAGAGGCAAGAGACTCACTTGAGCCCAGGAATTGGAGGTTGCTATGAGCTGTGAGCACTCTATCCAGGGTGACAGCTTGAGGTTCTGTCTCAAAAAAAAAAAAGAATAATAATAATACTCAAGGGCGGTGCCTGTGGCTCAGTGAGTAGGATGCCGGTCCCACATACCCAGGGTGGCGGGTTCAAACCCAGCCCTGGTCAGACTGCAACAAAAAAATAGCCGGGCGTTGTGGCAGGTGCCTGTAATCCCAGCTACTCGGGAGGCTAAACCCAAGAGCGGGAGATTGCTGTGAGCTGTGACGCTACGGCACTCTACCGAGGGCAACAGAGTGAGACTCTATCTCTTAAAAAAATAATAATAGGCTTGGCGCCTGTGGCTCAACGGGCTAAGGCGCCAGTCACGTACACCTGAGCTGGCGGGTTCAAATCCTGCCTGGGCCCGCCAAACAACAATGATGGCTGCAACCAAAAAATGGTCGGGCATTGTGGCGGGTGCCTGTAGTCCCAGCTACTTGGGAGGTGGAGGCAAGAGACTCGCTTAAGCCCAGGAATTGGAGGTTGCTGTGAGCTGAGGTGCCACATCACTCTATCCAGGGTAACAGCTTGAGGCTCTGTCTCAATAAATAAATAAATAAATAAATAAATAAATAAATAATAGTACTTAATACTTCAAAACTTACTATACAGCTGTAGTAATCAAAATAGGAAGGTTTCACCTAGCACTTGCCTCCTCCACAAAGAAGAACCAAAATAGCAAATAGGTAATCATACTTTGAATAGAGCTTCTAAGAACACTGAGATTCAACAGAAAAGTGTCAGGAAACACCCAAGGCATGGAAGGAGATGGAAGAGAGGCAGCCAACTTGGCTAAGATAAGCTGGAGTCCAGGTAGGCTCCCCAGTGCAGGGAAAGTGTAAGTGAGAGTTCCCCAGTAAGAATACGCTTAGCCAAAGAAGTACAAAAGTGGCATACCAGAAGCTTAAAATCATTGTTGAAATAAGTTTTTAAAAAGACTTCAGTTCTGGGCGGCGTCTGTGGCTCAAAGGAGTAATGCGCTGGCCCCATATGCCAGAGGTGGTGGGTTCAAACCCAGCCCCGGCCAAAAACTGCAAAAAAAAAAAAAAAAAGACTTCATTGCAAAGATATCTTGTCCCTGTAGATTAGAAAGCAAAGCAATCTGGGTTGGAAACAAAGTTGGGGAATTCACACTTCTCAATTTCAAAACATAGTGCAGTGCTACAGGAATCAAGACAGTATGGTACTGGCATGAGGATAGCCATATAGATCAAAAGAATAAAATTGAGAGTCCAGAAATAAACCCACATATCAATGGCCAGTTGATTTTCAACAAGAGTATCAAGCCATTTGGTGGGGAAAGAATGGTCTTCAACAAACTGTGCTGAGACAATTGGATATCCACATGCAAAAGAGTGAAGTTGGACCCTTTTCTCGTGCTATTCAAAATGAATGAAAGACCTAAATGTAAAAGCTGAAACTATAAAATTCTTAAAAAGATAGATGTAAATCTTCATGATCTTGGATTGGACAATAATTTCTTACATATGATACCAAAAGATAAGCAACGATAGAAAAAAATAGAGAAATTGTGCTTCATAAAATTAACAACTTTTGTACATTAATGAGTATTAAGAATGTGAACAGACAACCCACAAAATCGGAGAATATATTTGCAAACTGTTTGAGAAAGACCTAGTATCCAGAATATTTGAAGAACTCTTATAACTTAACAATCAAAAGACAACCTAATTTGAAAAATTGGAAAGGACTTGAGTATTTCTTTAGATAATTTATGCAAATTGACAACACATAAAAGATTCTCTTTTTCTTTCTTTCTTTTTTTTTTTTTTGTCTGGGGCTGGGTTTGAACCCACTACCTCCTGCATATGGGACTGGTGCCCTACTCCTTTGAGCCACAGGCACCGCCGACAACACATAAAAGATTCTCAACATCATTAATTACAGTATCACAGAAATGCAAATCACACCCATTGATACAGCTGTTTGGAAAAGCCTTTGACAATTCCTTAAATATAGAGGTACCATATTATTCAGCAATCCCACTCATGGTACATACCCAAAAGAACTGAGAACTTAGGCCGGTCTCTGGGGCTCCCGTCTGTAATCCTAGCACTTTCTGGAGGCCTAGGCGGGTTGATTGCCTTAGCTCATGGATTCAAGATCAGCCTGAGCAAGAGTGAGACCCCATCTCTAAAAATAACCAGGTGTTGTGGCAGGCACCTGTAGTCTCAGCTACTTAGGAGGGTGAAGCAAGAGAATCACTTGAGCCCAAGAGTTTGAGGTTGCTGTGAGCTGTGATGCCATGGTACTCTACCAAGGGCAACAAAGTGAGAGTCTCAATAAAAAAAGAAAGAATTGAAAATTTAGGTCCCTAGAAAAACAGAGGTACACAGGGCCCCACGTGGTAACTCACGCCTGTAATCCTAACACTCTGGGAGGCCAACGCAGGAGGATCGCATGAGCTTAGGAGTTTATGAGACCAGCCTGAGCGAGAGTGAGACCCTGTCTCTTAAAAACAAAAAGCTGGGAGTTGTGGCAGGCACCTTAGTCCCAGCTACTCAGGAGGCTGAGGCAAGATTGAGCCCAAGAGTTTGAGGTTGTTGTGAGCTAGGACGCTATGGCACTCTACCAGGCACGACAAAGTGAAACTCAATCTCAAAAAAAAAAAAAATGAAGAAGAAGAAGAAGCCGGGTACAGTGTCTCATGCCTGTAATCCTAGCACTCTGGGAGATTGAGGAGGGTGGATTGCCCTGAGCTCACAGGTTCAAGACCAGCCTGAGCAAAAGCAAGACCTTGTCTTTAAAAATATCCAGATATTGGCTCAGCCCCTGTGGCTCAAGTGGCTAAGGCGCCAGCCACATACTCCTGAGCTGGCGGGTTCGAATCCAGCCCGGGCCCACCAAACAACAATGACAGCTGCAACCAAAAAATGGCCAGGTGTTGTGGCGGGTGCCTATAGTCCCAGCTACTTGGGAGGCGGAGGCAGAAGACTCGCTTGAGCCCAGGAATTGGAGGTTGCTGTGAGCTGTGATGCCACAGCACTCTATCCAGGGTGACAGCTTAAGGCTCTGTCTCAAAAAAAAAGAAAGAAAGAAAAGAAAAACACTGCCTTATAGACAAACATCATTCTGTGGTGACCCTTTCCAGCTGACCTCTTCAAGGGCTTTCCAAACAACCAAAAAAAGAACAAAAAATTAAGACCCCCAACAAGCCAAAGCAGTGTGAGTCAGGTGTACAGAAAGAACTCTGATGCCCTAACTCCAACGTCATTACTTGACATCCAGATCCTATTCTGTTTTACCTGTTATTGTCCCAGAGCCACATCACGTCATTCGCAATCTGAGGCACATTTGCCTTCATAGACTGCTTCCTACATACAAAAAAAAAAAAAAAAATTACATTTTGGGCGGCACCTGTGGCTCAAAGGAGTATGCTGGAGGTAGTGGGTTCAAACCCTGCCCCAGCCAAGAAAACACTGCAAAAAAAAAAAAAAAAAATTACATTTTATGACTATGCTGATAAAAAGATGAATATAACATAGGCTAATTCATTATTATGTATTCAGTAATACATTTATTTTTTCCTTTCATTTCAATAAAAAAACATTTTCAGGGGCTGGTAGACATGGTGCATGTCTGATGGATAAGTTAGCTATGGTCCACCCACTAGCACTGCCTGGAGAGCCCTCTTTACATATTTCTAGGCTTCTTCTTGACATTGCCCAGGGTTGTTCAAGGTGTAGGTACCAGTCCTCCTTCCCATATGCTGCAAGTGGGATCTGTTTTTCAGAAGAAACATCATCAGTATTCGGGGGGACTCAGAGGGCTCTCAAATGCTGCTGGATATATTAAGGAAGAAGTAATCTCTGTGCAAAATTCATATCTTGAGGTTCTCACCTTTAGTACTTTGAAATAAGTCTTTATTTGGAGGTAGGGCCTTTTAAAAGGTAATTAAGTTAAAGTCATTGGGGGGGGGCCCTAATCTAATCTGACTGGTGTTTCACAAGAAGGGGATGTTTGGACACTGGCACATACAGAGAAAACCACATGAAGATACAGGGAAGAGGTGGCCAAGGAAAGAGGCCTCAAAAGAAACCAACCTTGCCAATGTTTAAGTTCCCTATGCTGTGGTACTTTATGTCAGCCCTGGAAGACTAATCTAGGTTTTGGTACTGAGAAGTGAGACACTGCTGTCGCAAACACCCAAGTGTGTGGACGTGGCTTTTGAACTGAGTAATGGACAGAGAATGGGAGAGTTTTGAGGTGTTTGATAGAAAAAAAAATCTAGGTTACCTTGGGTTGATTGTTGGTAAAAATGTTATTAGAAATTGAAGGGAGGGAGGTTGGGGTGAAGGGAGGGTAATTGGTGGGGCCACACCTACGGTGCACCTTAGAAGGGTACAGGCGAACCTTACTAAATGCAGAATACAAATGTCTTCATATAATAACTGAGAAAATGTCAGGAAGATTATGTTAATCAGTTTGATGAAAACAGTTCAGATTGTATATGAAACCAGCACATTGTACCCCTTGATTGCACTGTTGTACACAGCTATGATTTAATAATAAAGACAATTAAAAAAAATGAAAAGAAATTGAAGGGAAAGTAGTTATTGTTATAAAGTAGCAAAGAACGTGATCAAGCTGTGTTGTAATGTTTTATGGAAAGTAGAGCATTTAAATAAGTTTGGATAGTTAGCTGATGAGATTTCTAAGTAAAGTGTTGACGTCATGGACTAATTTTTCTCTGTAGCTTATGGTAAAATGCAAGAAGAGAAAGATAAATTGAAGGAATTTTTTGGTTTTATTTAATTTTTTTTTTGAGACAGAGCCTTACTATGTGGCGCTCAGTAGAGTGTTGTGGTGTCACAGCTCACAGCAACCTCAAACTCTTGGGCTTAAGTGATTCTCTTGCCTCAGCCTCCCAAGTAGCTGGGACTATAGGTGCCCGGCACAAAACCCGGCTATTTTTTGTTGCAGTTGTCATTGTTGTTTAGCTGGCCCAGGCTGGGTTTGAACCCACCAGCCTTGGTGTATATGTCTGGTGCCATAACCACTGTGCTATGGGCGCCAAGCCCAATTGAAGGAAATTTTAAGTGAAAAGGAGCCAGAACCTGAAGATTTGGAAAATTCTCAGCCATATTGCAAAACATGAGACACCATGTTCTGGCGAAGAACACCAAAGGTCTGGCTGGACAGTCACTCTGTACATAGATTACCCATGATGTTAATCGGCCATCTCAGCAGAAACCAGCTGTAGATATGCAGTTAAACCAGCAGAAACACTGCCAGCGGAAACAGATAGATAGAGGGAAAAATTAAGGAGGGCTGTCAGACTTTTCAGGTTATATAGAAATGGAACAATAGAGCTGCCTATGTAGGAACATACCTTGTCCTTAAAGGAAAGGAAAAAATGTACCATAAGGTGGGCGGCACCTATGGCTCAGTGAGTAGGGTGCCAACCCCATATACCTAGGGTGGTGGGTTTGAACCCGGCCCCGGCCAAACTGCAACAAAAAAATAGCTGGGTGTTGTGGCAGGTGCCTGCAGGTCCCAGCTACTTGAGAGTCTAAGGCAAGAGAATTGCCTAAGCCCAAAAGCTGGAGGTTGCTGTGAGCTGTGACGGCTACAGCACTCTACCGAGGGCGACAAAGTGAGACTCTGTCTCTAAAAAAAAAAATGTACCATAAAGCAATTCAAAGATCAGCAGAGCTGTAACTTCTACCAGAAGTTTCAGAAGGGTCAAGCCCAGAGGATGAGTCAGCCTCCTCCTCCTCTTCAGAAGGCAGGACCACTTCCTCAATTTCAGCAGGCCAGGTGGCCACTCCCCGGGGCCTCGGGAGCTGGAGTGCTAACCAGGGATGCGGGGGCAGAGCCTCTATTCATGGCTAAGGTGGAGACACCACTACCCACGGCTTTGGCAGTGGGGCTGCCACTCCAACAGGCCTGGATCACAAAACATCAAGCCAAAGAAAATGATT
The DNA here is from genome assembly GCA_963574655.1 of Perodicticus potto. Classification (NCBI taxonomy): domain Eukaryota; kingdom Metazoa; phylum Chordata; class Mammalia; order Primates; family Lorisidae; genus Perodicticus; species Perodicticus potto. Next base: position 33,630 of record CAUYRH010020252.1, on the reverse strand, counting down.
CTATAGCCTTGAAAGAAAGATTGTTTTACAAGAATTCTGTGTCTGCCAAAACTATTCATTAAAAATGAGGACGATTGGCTCGGCGCCTGTGGCTCAACGGGCTAAGGCGCCAGCCACGTACACCTGAGCTGGCGGGTTCGAATCCAGCCCGGCCCACCAAACAACGATGATGGCTGCAACCAAAAAATGGCCGGGCGTTGTGGCGGGCGCCTGTAGTCCCAGCTACTTGGGAGGCGGAGGCAAGAGACTCGCTTGAGCCCAGGAGTTGGAGGTTTCTGTGAGCTGTGATGCCACGGCACCCTATCCAGGGTAACAGCTTGAGGCTCTGTCTCAAAAAAAAATGAGGACGACATAAAGCCTTCTTCAGATATATAAGGATCAATAGAATTTAATGCTGGTATATTTAACAAGAAGTAGTACAAGAGGTTCTCCAGGATAAAAGGAAGTGACATGAAATATTATTATTTTCTTTTTCTTTTTTTTGTAGAGACAGAGTCTCACTTTATCACCCTTGGTAGAGGGCCGTGGCGTCACACAGCTCACAGCAACCTCCAGCTCCTGGGCTTAGGCGATTCTCTTGCCTCAGCCTCCCGAGTAGCTGGGACTACAGGCGCCCGCCACAACGCCCGGCTGTTTTTTTGTTTTGCAGTTCAACCGAGGCCGGGTTTGAACCCGCCACCTTCGGTATATGGGGCTGGTGCCCTACTCGATGAGCCACAGGCACCGCCCGACATGAGATATTATTAATAACTTGAATCTATAGCAAAGATCGGAAAACATCATAAATGGTAAATATGTGTGTAAATGTAAGAGACTTTATAGGTATGTTTTCTCATTTTTTATTAAAATGTGTAAAGTTGCATAAAACACTAATTATAACACTGCATTTATTATTAAGTATATAACATGTATACAATATACATATATGACAATAATAGCACAAATGATGGGGAAGGAAGAGATGATATATTGGAACAAACTCAGTTTTTGCCATATTTCAATTAGTATTATTTTGATTTTTTCTTTTTTTTTTTTGAGACAGAACCTCAAGCTGTCACCTTGGATAGAGTGCTGTGGCATCATAGCTCACAGCAACCTCCAATTCCTGGGCTCAAGTGAATCTCTTGCCTCTGCCTCCCAAGTAGCTGGACTACAGGCGCCCGCCACAACACCCGGCGATTTTTTGATCATTGTTGTTTGGCAGGCCCGGGCTGGATTCGAACCCACCAGCTCAGGTGTATATGGCTGGCACCTTAGCCTCTTGAGCCACAGGCACCGAGCCTTGATGTATATTTTGATTAAGATGCATATTATAAACCCTAGAGCAATCACTAATAATAAAATTCAAAACAGTAAAAAATTTGAATAGAGGGATCAGATATATCCACTGATAAGATTTATTTGGAATAAAAGAAGGCAGTAAAGGAGCAGAGGAACAAAAATGATATGAGACATAAAGGAAAAAATTGCAAATTAGCAGGTGTAAATCCAACCATCTCAGTAATTACATTAAATATGCTGGTACTGCACACCTTTCTCAAAAGACACAGATTTTCAGACCAGATTAAAAACCAAGACACAACATTGCTGTTTACAAAGAGACACTTTAAACTCAACAAGCAGATTGGTAAAAGAGATACCACGCCAACAGTAACCATAACAGAACTGGAAGGATACATTACTGTCAGACAAAAGAGTCTCGAAGGAAAGAAATATTAGAGAGAAAAAGACACATTTCATAACCATATGAGGATCGATATACTAGGAAAATATATACACACACCTAAAAACAGAGCCCCAAAATAAATGAATCAAAGCGTGACATACCTGAAAAGAAAAAGAGATAATTCAAAATAGTAGTTGGATATTTCAGTATACCACCATCACCAACTGAAAGAACAACTAGGCAGCAAATCAGAAAGAATAATATTTGCTAGGTAGGCATGGTGGCTCACTCCTGTAGTCCCAGCTATTTGGGAGGCTGAAGCAAGAGAATCACTTGAGCCCAAGAGTTTGAGATTGCTCTGAGCTATGATGATGCCCCAGCACTCTACCCAGGGTAACAGAGTGAGTGTCTGTCTTAAAAAAAAAAAAAAAAAAAGAGGGGCATCGCCTGTGGCTCAGTGAGTAGGGCACCGGCCTCATATACCTAGGGTGGCAGGTTCAAACCCGGCCCTGGCCAAACTGCAACAAAAAATAGCCAGGCCTGGCAGTGCCTGTGGCTCAAAGGAGTAGGGCACCAGCCCCATATGCCAGAGGTGGCGAGTTCAAACCCAGTCCCGGCCCAAAACTGCAAAATAAATAAATAAATAAATAAATAAAAATTAAAAAAACAAAAAAACAAAACAAAACAAAAAATAGCCAGGCCTTGTGGCGGGCGCCTGTAGTCCCAGCTGCTCGGGAGGCTGAGGCAAGAGAATCGCCTAAGCTCAGGAGGTGGAGGTTGCTGTGAGCCATGACTTCATGGCACTTTACTAGGGCAACAAAGTGAAACTCTGTCTCTAAAAAAAAAAAAAAGGAAAGAATATTTGACCTAACTGACATTTATTAAATTTACAACATTTTCAGAATACACATTCTTTTCAAGTATTCATGAATCATTCTTCAATATATTCTGTATGTTGAGACATAAAACTAGTTGAAAAGGGTATTATTCAGACAGGCTCAGACGGACGTGTTTTAAGGTGCATCACTCAATGCACTGCACCCACTAGGGCAGCAAACACAGAAAGAGAGGATATCCAGGGAAAACTATGATGGGTTCCATTTTCGATAATGCTGGGACTAGAGTGTTTGAGATTTCTCAAGAGAAATATCTGGGTGACCCATGTGGATGGAAGGAAGGTGGGGGCCTTGTAGCTCTCAAGAGAAATATCTGGATGACCCATGTGGATGGAAGGAAGCTGGGGGCTAGATATCAGGCCACACTCCAAGGAAGGTGGCAGAACTATGACAATCCAGGGTCCAAGTGAGGCCATAGAGAGGGGTAAGGGATGAATTGCTGAATTTAATACAAAAGACAATGGAAAAAGCCTCTACTGCTTACAATTGCTGGTCCTCAAACATCTGCTTGTGCAACCTGGGGGAACAGTGACACCCAGGATTCAGTAACTGCAGTGAACTGAATGTTTGTGTACTCCTCCCCTGCAAATTTATATGCTGGACCCCTATTTCCAATGTGATGGTATTAACAGGTGATGCATCTGGAGGTGATCAGGTAATGAGGGTGGAGTCCTCACGAGTGGGATTAGTGCCCTTTTCAGAAGATGCTGGAAAGCTGACTCATCCTTTTCATCATATGAGAACAGAGAGAAGTCAGCTCTCTGCAGTGCAGAGGAGGTCTATCACCAGAACCTGCTCATGCTGGTCTCCTGGTTTCAGACCTCCAGTCTTTAGAACTGTGAGAAATAAATTTTAATTGCTAATAGCCCCCCAGTTTAGGCTACTTAGAGATAGTAGCCTGAACTAAGTGCCCAACAGTCTGTTTTATTTTTTTTCAACTAGGTGGTGTTTTATTCCTTAGGTCATGTGCCACAGGAAGAGGAAGAACATTGACCCTCATATGACGAACAGGGGGAACCTCTCACAGAGCAGGAGCCAGAAGGAGCCTCAGAGTGAGAAGGGCTTCACTTCCAGGCTAGACTTTACTCTCACTCCTGGCAACTTGCACTGAAATGGGGTAGGACAGCAGGATGTTGGATTATAGCAGTGCATCCAGCCCAGGCTGCACTCTGAAACCACCCAGGAGTGTGTGAAAAATATCAATGTCCTGACTCAATTACTGTACCATTAAATCAGGCTTCCTGAGAAAGCACCTTAGCCATATCTTTAAAACTTTCCCAGATGAATTTAATGGGTCATCCGGTTAAAATCACTGACCCAGAAGTGCTCCAAGATACCTTCCATGTAATTCTAAAACCAAATGAGATGGATCTTGTGAGCAAAAGGAAATTCCCAGGGTCAACCACACACAGGTGTGGCCATCTGGCAGCAGCCTCCCCTGCAGGGACACCACCACTTCTGCACCTGGCATAGCCAGGGTTGAGTAAAGAAAAAGCTGGCACTGGGACACCTGGGCAATGGCCTGCCTGGCTGCAAACTAGCTGTGTGGCCTTAAGAAATTCTCTTCCCACTCAAGGGGTTAGTTTCTTCACTCATAAAATGAAGTAAGCAATATTTTGAAAAGGTTAAAAATGCAGACTCTAGAGCCTGTGTAAATTCAGACACAGAAGATATACTGACTCACTGTTTGACCTTCAGCAAGCTACTTATTCTCTCTGAGCTTCAGTTGTCTCATCTGGGTGGAAAATGGAAATAATAATAGCACATAGCTTTAACTATTGGCAGATCCCCTGGATTAATTCATGTAAAATACTTATTAATGCCTGTCTTCAGTAGGTACTCAACAGATACTAAAATTTACAAATCAACATTACAATAGTACAAATTAGAGAGGTGGAGCTAGATGTTCGCTGAGGGCATTTCTCTGTCTCTGATGCTAAGCCCTGAGAAACAGACTTTGCTTTTGGCAGATAGTGAGGGCATTGCAAACAGAAAAGAGGCAAGGAAGCTGAACTCGTGTGGGAATTGCAAATGGGATGCACAAACTATTGGGAGCATGGGCTAGAGGTTGGGAGATAGGATTTATCATTGAACAAAAGAGCCTTAAATATCAAGGTGTAGAGTTGAGGTTTCTCAGGTACACTAGTGATTCTAATATTCTTAAGTAGTGGGTTTCAACCTCAGACAAAATCTTATCTGGGAGCTGATTGTATATGACAAATAAAAGTGTGTTGTAGCCCAGATGGGAGTTAGGAATCCCTGGTCTTGTTGTCCTTTTAGTATCATGGCTGACCCCTCAGTAACCCTCTGGGGCTCCAAGATTCTGTGGAACACAGTTAATATTCACCACTATAAAGAACTAGGAATTACTTGGACACAGGAACCAATTTTTTTATATATATATATATTTCCCATGTTCAGTATTGTGTGCAATCTGTAGACTAGTTCGTAATAGTGAAGAGTGTGAGAACAAAAATCCAATTAGGCCAGGTGTGGTAGCTCACACCTATAATCCCAGCACTTTGGAAAGCTGAGGCTGGAGGATTGCTTGAGGCCAGGAATTCAAAACCAGCCTGGCCAGGCTGGGCAACATAGCAAGACTTGGTCTCTACAACATAACAAACAAACAAACAATCTTTATAAAGTCAGAGACCAAATCTTAAGCTATAGAGTCCTTGAACCTGAGTGACTGCTGTTTTTTCAGGGTGGTTTCCATCATGAGCCTATCCCCCAAGAGTAGTCAAGGAACTTCTCTGAATTTACGTAAGATTTAGGGCAAAGATGTAATACACAGAGACTGCTGCAAACAGGCTGGGTAACAGGCAATCCCTTATGTCTCAATGGCTTATTGAAAGAAATATCATGTCACTATGTTACATTCACAGATGGACAGGGCAGCTGTGACATGGCTGACATCTGCTGGGAATGGTTGAATTTGTCCCTAGACAATGGATTGGTTTGGTCTACCCAACACGTCTGCTTATCCTAGGACCAGCATCTCTCCAGGGTGTTTGTCTTCTCATGGTGAAGTGGAAGCATTAAAGAATACCAGGGCCCTACCATGACTCTCAAAGCTTCAGATCAAAGTGGCACTGATCGTCTGCACACACATTCAATTGGCTCAGGTGCTTCATAAGGCCAAGGTTGGTGAAGCAGACAGCATTCTGCCCATAGGGAAAACTTGGCAATAGAAATAGAGAAAGGTTTCTTCCATGACTTAGCAATTATGAATTGGGCTGCAATGAACATTCTGGTACAGATGTCTTTATTATAATGTGATTTTTGGTCTTACTAGGGTATATACCTAGTAAAGGAATTCCAAGTGCCCATCGATCCATGAATGGATTAATAAATTGTGGTACATGTATACCATGGAATATTATGCAGCCTTAAAGAAAGATGGAGACTTTACCTCTTTCATGCTTACATGGATGGAGCTGGAACATATTCTTCTTAGCAAAGTATCACAAGAATGGAAGAAAAAGTATCCAATGTACTCAGCCCTACTATGAAGCTAATTTATAGCTGTCGTATGAAGGGTATAACCCAACTATAACACAAGAATTTGGGGAAAGGGGCAAGGGTAGGGAGGAGAGGGGGGAGGTTGGGGTGGAGGGAGGGTAATTGGTGGGGCCACACTTACGGGGCATCTTAGAAGGGTACAGGTGAACCTTACTAAATGCAGAATACAAATGTCTTCATATAATAACTGAGAAAATGCCAGGAAGGCTATGTTAATCAGGTTGATGAAAATAGTTCATATTGTATATGAAACCAGCACATTGTACCCCTTTATTGCATTAATGTACGCAGCTATGCTTTAATAAAAAAATAAAAAAAGAGTATTTCTAGATATTAACAACAGTCAAGCTGAGATACAAATCAAATACTCAATAACTTTTACAATAATTACAAAGAAAATAAAATGCCTAGGATTATACTTAATCTAGTATGTGATAGATCTCTATAAGAACAACTCTGAAATTTTTAGAAAGAGATAGCAAAGGATTCAAACAAATGGATAAACATCATGCTCATGGACATGCAGGCTCAACATAGTTAAAATGCCTAACTCACACAAAATGATTTACATATTCAATGCAATCCCCATCAAATTACCAAAGTCTTACTTCACAGATCAAGAAAAAATAATGCTACACTTAATTTGGAAACACAAAAGAGCATGAATAGTCAAAGCAATCTTTCGTTTCTTTTTTCAATTCTTTCAGGTTCATTGAGGGCACAAAGAAGTAGTTCACACTATTTGCATTTGTCAGGTAAAGTCCCTCTTATTGCGTCTCACCTACAAGAGTTGTGCCATAGACCTTAACCCGCATGCCTCTCCCTCCTGTTCTTCCTCCTCACTCCCTCATTCCCCAGCCCCTCACCTCGAATTTATTTGAGTTTTTCACTCATGTGGGTATGTCTTAGATGGTTTACTGGCTTCATACTAAAATTCAGTACATTGGATTCTTGCTTCTTCCTTCTTGTGTTACTATACTAAGAAGAATTTGTTCCAACTCTATCTAGCTTAATACAAATGATATAAAGTCACCATCTTTTTAAAGGGTGAATAGTATTCCATGGTATGCATATAACACAGCTTGTTAATCCATTCCTGGGTCAATGGGCATTTAGGTTGTTTCCACACTTTGGCAATTGTAAATTGAGCTGCAATAAACATCATAGTGCAAATGTCCTTATATAAAATTATTTTTTTTCTTCTGGGTAGATCCCTAGTAATGAGATTGCAGGATCAAGTGGGAGGCCTAATTTGGGGTTCTTTGAGGACTCTCCATACTTCCTTCCAAAAAGGTTGTACTAGTTTGCAGTCCCACCAACAGTGTAAAAGAGTTCCCTTCTCTCCACATCCATGCCAGCATCTGCAACTCTGAGACTTTGTGAAGTGAGATAATCTCACTGGGGTTAAGTGATATTCCACGGTAGTTTTGATTTGCATATCTATGACGATCAAGGACTATGAGCATTTTTTTCAAATGTTTGTTAGCCATTCACTTGTCTTCATCAGAGCAAGTTCTCTTCATGTCTCTTGCCCAGTTGTAGATTGGATTGTTTGGATTGTTTCTCTTTTTTTTTTTTTTTTTTTTTTTGAGACAGAGCCTCAAGCTGTCACCCTGGATAGAGTGCCATGGCATCACAGCTCACAGGAACCTCCAATTCCTGGGCTCAAGCCAGTCTCCTGCCTACATCTCCCAAGTAGCTGGGACTACAGGTGCCCGCCACAATGCCCAGCCATTTTTTGGTAGCAGCCGTCATTGTTGTTTGGTGGGCCCGGGCTGGATTCAAACCCACCAGCTCAGGTACATGGCTGGCGCCTTAGCCCTTTGAGCCACAGGCACCAAGCCGATTGTTTCTCTTTTTGTTGATAATAATTTAAGCTCTCTATAGATTCTAATTATCAACCTTTCATGATATTCATGCCCTAAAAATATCTTTTCCCTTTATGAAGGTTGTCCTTTTGCTTACTTGTGTCATTAGCTTGTTCAGAATATTTTCACCTTAATTAAGTCCCATTATTTTTTTCTGAGAGAGCCTCACTTTGTCAACCTCAGAAGAGTGCCATGCCCTCATAGCTGTCAGCAACCTTAAACTCTTGGGCTCAAGCAATTATTTTGCCTCAGCCTCCCAAGTAGCTGGGACTACAGGAACTCACTCTAACGCCTGGCTATTTTAACATATGTAGTCTCACTCTTGCTCAGGCTAGTCTCAAACCTGCGAGCTCAGATAATCCACCCACCTTGGCCTCCAAGTCCTGTTTCTTAATTTTTGTTGTTGCAATGGCTGCTGAAGTCTTTCTCATGAAGCTTTCCCCAGTCCAACATCATCAAGTGTTATACTCATACTATCTCTTGAGCTTTTTATCATTTCATGTCTTAGATTCAAATATTTTACCCATCTTGAGGCAATTTGTTGTAAGCTGTGAAAGGTGTAAGTCCAGGATCTGTCTTTACATGTGGTAATCCAGTTCTCCCAGCATCATTTATTGAATAGGGATTCTTTTCCCCAGTGTATGCTTTTGTTAGGTTTATCAAAGATCAGATAGCAAGTAGAGACTGGTTCCATCTCTTCCTTTTCTATTCTGTTCCATATGTCTCTGTCTCAATTTTTGTGCCACTAAAATGCTGTTTTGATTACTGTGGACTTATAGTATGTAGCCTCAAGTGTGGTAGGGTTAAGCCTCCAGCTTTGTTTTTATTACTAAGAACAGCCTTGGCCACACATTTTTTTTCTGGTTTGATACAAAATAATGTACTATTATTCCCAGTTCTTTAAAGTATGATGTTGGTATTTAAATGGAAATTGCATTGAATCTGTAGATTTCCTTGGGTGTAGTAGGCATTTTTAAAATGTTCCTTCTTACCAGCCAAGAGAGTGGTATCTTCTTTCATTTGTTAGTGACTTTTACTATTTCTTAGAGTTTCATAATTCTCTTTGCAAAGATCCTTCACCTCCCTCTTTAGATATATTGACTAAGTATGTCATTTTCTTTGAAGCTACTATGAAGAAAATTATGTCCTTGAATTGTTTCTTAACTTGGCCATTATTGGCATATACAAAGGCCACTAAATCGTGGGCACTGATTTTACACACTGAAACATTACTGTATCTCTTGATAACTTCCAGGAGTTTTGTGGTTGAGTCTCTGTGGTTTTCTATGTATAAGATCATATCATCAGCAAGAGAGAGAGTTTGACGTCCTCTATACCCATTTGAATGCCCTTTATATCTTGTCTGATTGCATTGGCTAGGACTTCCAGCACAATGTTGAATAATAGTGGTGATAGTGGACATCCTTGTATGGTTCCAGTTCTAAGTGGAAAATCTGTTAGTTTTTTTTTTCCATTTGGTATGATGTTAGCTGTGGGTTTGTCATACATGGTTTCAATTGGCTTAAGAAATGTGCCACATATGCCTATTTTCTTAAGTGTTCTTGTTAGACAAATTTTGTCAAATGCTTTTTCTGCATCTATTGAGGGGATCAGATGGTCTTTGTAATATTGGTACATTACATTTATTGATATATTACATTGGTATGTTACATTTATGGATTTGAATATGTTAAGCCAATCTTGTATCCCTTGGATAAAGTCTACTTGATCATGATGTATAATTATTTTAATGTCTAGCTGCAATCTATTAGTTAAGATTCTGTTGAGTATTTTTACAACAATATTAATTAGTGAAACTGGTCTGTAATTCTCATTTTTAGTTGGTTCTTTTTCTGGTTCTGGTATCAAGGTGATGATTGCTTCATAGAACATGCTGGGGAAGGTTCTTTCCTTCTCAATATTTTAGAATATGCTCTGTAGTATAGGTACAAGTTCATATTTGAAGGTGTGATAGAATTCTGTTGTGAAGATATCTGGCCCAGGCTTTTTGTTGTTGTTGTTGGAGGAGGAATTTTTATTGTTTCTGCAATTTCAGTGCTTGATATTTGTCTGTTCAAGAGATCTATTTCTTCCTGTTTAAGTCTAGGGAGATGGTGTGATTCCAGGTATTGGCCCATTTCCTCCACATTGTCAAATTTCTGAGCATAGAGGTTTTGGTAGTAGTCAGAAATAATCTTTTGTATTTCTGTTGTATCAGTTGTTTTTATCCCCTTCTAGTTTCTGATTGAGGTTATTAAATATTTTACTTTTCTATTTCTATTTAATCTGGAAAATGACTTCTGAACTCTATTTGCATTTCCAAAGAGCCAACTTTTTGTTTCAATAATTTTCTGAATGATTCCTTTATTTTCAATTTCATTTCTTTCTGATTTAATTTTGGTTATTTCTGTCCTTCTTCTACGTTTGGAATTGGCTTTGCTCTTCCTTTTCTTTCTATTTTTCAGATGTAGGCATGTAATACAATAAATTTCCCTTTTATGACTTCTTTCAATGTGTCCCACAGGTTTTGGTACCTTGTGTCTTTCTTGTTGTTATGCTCAAGGAAGTTAATAATTTTCTTTTTTATCTCTTCTTTGACCCAAATGACATTCAGCATAAGGTTATTTATTTTCCATGCCTTTGCATGGAGATAAAAATTTTTGTTGGAGTTGAGTTCTTTTATTGTCTTGTGGTCTGAGAAGACACAAGGTAAAATTTTAATTCTTTTTAATTTTGTTGAGGTTTGATTTGTGTTCTAGGATATGATGTATTTGGAGAATGTTCCCTGGGCTGACTAGAAAAATGTATATTCCTTGGGTTTGTGATGATGAGTTCTGTATACACCTGTTAAACACAGTTGTTCCAGGGCCACATTTATGTCCCCTATATCTTTGTTTAGTTTCTGTTAAAACTAAACAAAGATATATTCCCCTATATTCTGTTAGTTTTAACAGAAACTAAACAAAGATATAGGGGACATAAATGCTATGATCAAATATCCTTCTGTTATGGTGTTATAGGTTATTATAGGATCGCTCAGACTAATTAACATCTGTTTCAAGAATCTGGGAGCATTTAATTTTGGTGTATGAATATTTAGAATTGAAATGTCTTCTTCTTGTATTGTTTCCTTAACCAACATGAAGTGTCCATCTTTCTCTTTTTTCATTTTAGTTGCTTCAAATCCCCAGTATCTGAAAATAAGATTGTGACCCCTGATTTCCATTTGCCTGAAATATTGCTTTCCATTCCTTCACCCTGAGTTTCACTTTCTCCTTTGAGGCTGGATGTGTTTCCTGCAGTCAGCATATGGATGGCTTATGCTTCTTAATCAATCTTTCAGTCTGTGCCTCTTCAGTGGGGAATTCAAGCCATTAACATTTATTGTGAAAATTGATAAGTGTGCTGGAGTTCTATGCATCTTATTTTGTGAAAGTCCATTGTTTAGTTTTATCTTCTGCATTATTCTGGAAGCTAGGGTTTGTCCTTTAGTTTCTGGGTATTCATTTGCTGGTATTCATTGTGATGGTCAGTGTGTAGAACAGGTCTAAGTATTTCCTGCACAGCAGGTTTTGTTGTGACAAACTTCCTCAGTGATTGCATATCATTAAATGATTTAATTTCACCATGAATTTTAAAGCTTAGCTTAGCAGGATATAGTATTATGGGATGAACATTGTTTTTCCTTTTTTTTTTTTTTTTTTAAATTTAGGTTAACGGTAGATGACCATTCTCTTCTGGTTTGAAACAATTTATTTGAGAAGTCCTCTGTCACTGTGATGGATTTGCCCCTGTACATCATTTGGCATTTACTTCTGGCTACTTGCATAATTTTCTCTTTCATCTTGACTTTTGACAGGTTCATGACAATGTGTCTTGGAGAATGTTTGTTTGAGTTGACATGGCCTAGGTTTTGACATTCTTCTGAAAGGAGTGTGTCAGAATCTTTGATGATGCTTGTGAAATTTGCATTTATCATGTCCTCTTGTTGGGCTTCCTTTTCACTGGAATGTTTTTCTTCCCCTTCTGGGTTACCTATATTCAAGTTTGAAAACTTCATGAAGTCCCATAATTCTCTTCTCTGCTTTCTCTCTCTACTTTTCTTCCTCTTTAACTACCTGTGTTAACTCAAGAGCTTTATCCTCTACCACTGAGATTCCTTTTTCTCTGTGGTGTAATCTGTTATTGATACTTTCAATAAAAAGTTCATCTTTAAGTTCCCTCATTGATTTCTTTAATTCTTTAAGCTCTTTTAAATCCTTTAGATATTCTTCATATATTTCATCCCTTATTTGATTCTGTTTTTGGATTTATTTTGATTATTTCCCACTTTCTCAGCAATTTCCTTCAAGTTTTTACCATTAGTATTTTAAGTTTCCATTCTGTCATTACTAATATTTCTTTCTCATGATCCCTTGGGGGTAGCTCTGCTCTCATATTTTGTGTTACTGGGATATTTCTGTTGTTTCTTCCATGTGGGTATTTTCATTTTGTCTGCTTCCTTAGCCTACATTTTCCTTTCATTTCCTCCTCCTCTTTAAGTTGCCATGTCTCTTACTTAAGGTGTTTAAGTGTCTTGTTTGATATAGGACCAAAAGGAGGAGAAGAATAAAGAACATGAGGGAAGAAAAAATAAACAAAGAAAACAGAAATAGGAAAGGGGAGTAAAAGGGAAGATTTACAAAAAGAAGAAAGGAACATAAAGAGAGAGAAAGGGGTAATGGTGGTGAGAAATAGGGTATTTATCCCACACCCACAATACCCAGCCACAGTGGGGGGCTGGGATTGGTGGGTTCCTTGATGTCAGGAACTCTTTACCACCCTGAGGAGGCACAAGGCCCCACTTCCGCCAAATAGAGAAAACCTCCCCAAAATATTACAAATCAAAACAAAACAAACAAATAGAAAATTGTAGGGGATAAAATTGGGGCAAGGGAAAGAATAACAGGAGCAGAAATACCAGCAAAAATAGATCCCTTACTATTGATAAAGGAAACAATAAAAAATTATAGCTATGGGGTGGCACCTGTGGCTCAAAGGAGTAGGGCGCCAGCCCCATATGGCAGAGGTGGTGGGATCAAACCCAGCCCCAGCCAAAAACTGCAAAAAAAAAAAAGAAAAAAAAGAAACATTATAGGTATGAGAGAAAAAGAAAAGAAAAAATCTAGGTGAAAAATGTTGAGAAAAAAATTTTTAAAGGAAAATATATATAAATGTATATATGAAAATATATAAATGTATATATATATATATGAATGTGTGTGTGTATATATACATATATTGTGTATGTATATATATATATATATATATATATATATATCCATATACTGCCTGGGCAACAGGGAACAAGTTATCTTCTGGGGTATGAGATGCTAATGACAGCACTGATACAGCTGTGTGAGTTTGAGGCTGGAAGCCTTGGTCTTGGGGAAGAGAAGACCTGGTCCTGTCTTCTTGATTTCTTTGCCCTCAGTCCCCACCAGGTTGGGAGACTGAAGCTCTTTTCATCTTGCTTAATAAACATTTCTCAACCTTTCTAAACCATGTCCCTCAGCCATGAAGTAGATTTCCTGGGAAAAGTGTGTCTCTCTAATCTCCCCTGGTGGCTGCCTAGCTTATCAGGTGTGCCAGAACCAGCCTTGCACTCTCACCGAGGGATGATCCTGCAAGACAACTTTATCACAATGGCTCTTCCCAGCCTGTAGATGAATAATGAGAGCTCTTCTCTGCCTGTTGTCTCAGTTCCAGCACCTGGGTGCTGTTCAAGATCACTTGCTCACTTGTGCAAGCTCTCCCAAGGTAAACTCCATCCACTGCCCAGGTCTCCCCAAAATTACAATAAAAAACAAAACAGGAAATGAAGCATAGGCCTTCTAAAAAAAAAAAAAAAGAAGAAGAAAGAAAGAAAAGAAAAAAGGACAGGCCTTCTCTGTCTGAACTGCAGCCACCACCAAACCAATCAGCCTCTACTGGCATGCAATTATTTGGCCTTGTGCCAGTTCTCTGCTGCTTTCTTGTCTTGGAGTGTTGGGTCCTAGAGTCTCCTGCTGCTTCTCTTTTCCCTGAAGTTATTTTTCTGGGCCGAGCTGACCAGCCAGAGGTGGCTGGAGTCCTTTCTCCCCGATCTCAGCACACACAGCTTCAAAGGAGCCGTGTCTAGACTGCCAGCTTGCTCTACTTCAGTAAAGGCAATCTTATCAAAAATTTCAAATCTTGTGGCATCATATTACCAGACTTCAAACAATATTACAAGCCTATAATAATTAAAGCAACATGGTATTGTTACAAAAATAGAGACATAAACTAATGGAATAGAACATATAACCCAAATATAAAATCTACTTACAACCAACTGAAACTTCAACAAAGCGTACACTAGTTAATTTCTACTGAGATTTACTTCTGTATGTGCACTTGTTCTAATTAAAAGTGAATATATGTAGTGTTTGCTTATTAATTCCTGAGATACTTTACACAGGAGAATGGCCTCCAGTCCATCCATATTTTTGCAAAAGCTATTAATTCATCTATTTTATAGCAGAGTAGTACTCCTTGGTATACATATACCACATTTTATTAACCTAACTCATAAATTGATGGGAACTTGGGTTAGTTCCATATCTTTGCAATTGTGAAATGTGCTCCAACAAATATTTGAATGCAGGCATGTTTTTGATAAAAAGTATTCTTTTCCTTTATGTAGATACCCATAGTGACATTCCTGGATTCAATGGTAGGTGTACTCTTAGTTCTCTAAAGAATCTTCATACTTTTTTCCATAAGGGTTGCACTAAGTTATAGTTTCATCAACAGTGTGTAACCATTCCTTTCTCTATGCATACATGAGAGCCTCTATTGTGTTGGATACTTTAATATAAGACACTCTGACTGGGGTGATATCTCACTGTGGTTTTAATTTGCATTTCCCTAATGATTAATGACCCTGAGCATTTTTTCATTTTTGTCATTTGTCTTTCTTCTTTTGAGAAGCTTCTGTTCATGTCTTTTGCTCACATTCTAAAAGATTTTTTTTTCTTCTTTTTCTGGCTCATATGCTTGTTCCAATTAATCAGATCATCTAGATCTACAAAGTTGTTTTTAAGTTCTCTGAACAACTACCTCTTGACCTTTTCTGTTTTTCCTTGAAATTTGTTCTTAGTACACTCCAGACTAACTTGATATATGAGTTCTAGTGTCCCTTTCTCATTCATTAGAGTCATTTTTCAATAAGACTTCCATAATTCCAAGGTTAAGGAGTCAAATGGGACTGCCTTCTTTTCTAAGAAATCATTTTCCAACACTCTACAAATCATTCAATAGCTTTGTAGTAGGTATATGAAGAAGAAATTTCTCACTTCTTAGGGCTATTTATTTATTTATTTATTTATCCCCTTAATCACATACCTGTTTCTCTCAGAACTCAAGGCTATATTACTGTTTTTCTAACTTTTTATAAGCATTTGTGTACTATTTTAAATTGGAGAGAGAGAAAACAACAGAAAAACTTTGCTTTTAGCACATTCCTAAACAAAAAACAGGAGCAACTACAAAAAAAAAAAAAAAAAAAAAAAAAAAAGCTCTTATAGAATCCTTACACTATTTTTTCTCAAAGGATTTAATTAAGGAAATACAGAGAAAGGCTGAAAAAATATATTCACTTTATGTAAGAGCTTAAGCTTTGCTGTTCCTCTGACAGACCAGCCATAAAGCAATTAACTCTGTAAATGCCAAAAGAGATACTGACATGAGAAATAAAACCCCTACATGAGGGTCATCTCTCTTTCATGTGTGAAGCTTTTGCTAAATTCAAATAATTACTAAATGCAGCTACAGATAAAGTTGTGTTACAAACTTAGCCAGTTTGATTATGCACAACTTAGCCAGTTTGATTATGCACAACTCCAGGTAATTTTCATTAGATAAGCATTGTCACTAAGAAAGCTTGAGGTGAGCCAGATTTATCTACTTCCCTACAACGTTTCTGCCAAGTCACTAAGAAAACAATGTCTAAGACCAGATTTTGCCACATACACATTAATTAAGTACTTTTTAGCAAACAGGCACTAAATTGACAACAAATCTGTTCTATAAACTCAATAAAGCCTTCTTTGTCCTTTTACTTACTCTTACCACTACCTTTCATGAAAGGAAACTCAAAGAAGACACAAAAGCTATTCTAGGGGTATAATTTTATTTTTATCTTTATAGGAGACATCAGGCAACTAGATATTCCATATCCTAGACCAGTAGCTGCTCAGACAGTAATGCCTTACTGAATCCTAAAACCCTCTCAAAATTCTGAAGAAAGACTCTAACCTACGTTATCCAGGACTCATACCTGTATCTTGAAAGTCATTTCTGTACACAGAATCCCATTCCTAGAGATTCATCATGATAATTATCAAGTATGAGATTTCACCAATAAAAGACTGTTTCTGACATTGTGTGTTCTAATTAGCAAAAACTTCTAATAGAAACAAAAAATGATAAGTACTTAAAGAATCTGGCTCTGTTGTCTGGCCTACTTGAAAGAAGCTAGTTGACAATCTCTGGAATGTGAATTAAACCTGCCTGATCATTAATTATGTGTTTAGTGTTAACAACCAGGACGGTGCCTGTGCTCAGGAGTAGGGCACCAGCCTCATATACCAGGAGGTGGCAGTTTCAAGCCCGGCCCTAGCCAAAAACTGCAAAAAAACAAAAAAACAAAAAAAAAAACCCAACCAAATGACCATGAAATTGAAGTTTAATCAGATTCATATATTTATATATAATATATATAATATACTATATATAATTTATATTACATACACAATATATTTATACATTTAAAATATAATTTTTATATATATTACATATAATATATGATTATATATAAATGTATAATTATATCATATAAATTATATCATATAAATATATTATACATAATTATACTATTTAAATATATATATCATATATAAATATGATATATTTATATTATGTATAATTTATATATGTTTTTTTGTATTTATAAATAGCATATATTTATATTATATATAATTATATTAAATATAAATAATGTATAATATATAATATATTATATATAAAAATATAAAAATATATGATGCATATTATAAATATAATATGAACTATGCAGATGCTCTCTTCAGATGCTATTGGCACCTTGACCTCAGATTTTATAGACCAAACACATGTAGGAAGTAAACTTATGTTCATTATAATAATATATAATATACATAATATATAATATGTAAATTTATATAATTCTTATATACATTTGCTATATAAATATGTAATATATAATAAATTTATTATAGAAATATATAATTATTCTATATATAATATATATTATATATTATGTGTATATATGTGTATGTATATATATATATATATATATATATATAGTATGACAGTCTATTCTGAGGTATTGTAACATAAATTCTGAACATCAACACATTAATTTGATGCAGGAAGAGCAGACTGTCTTAAAAACTGGAATGGCATGCCCTTTGATAAAGAAAAAGGAGTTTTCATATTGTTAAGAGAATAATTTCAGTTGTCAATCTGAGTGGGGTTTGGGATGGTGAACTCTCACATCCTTTCAACTCTTCAATTCTAGTTGATATCATTGTCCTAAAACTGTATTTTTGAGCTATGTTATCATAAACTTTTCATTGGCTCTAGAAAGATAGGAACACAAATATTTCTTCAACTATAGCTCTCCCACTCTTTTGTGTGGGTCAGTTTGAGTTTTCTTATTATTAGCAGGGATGAATACATATCAATGTGTAAAAGACTTTGAGTTCTAGTTGTTGTTTGTTGTTTTGTTATCCTTGGCATTTGGGAGGTCTATATTTTGTAAATGAGTTGGAAACTGTAAAATCAATCACAACTTAGTATTTTATTGACAATGCCTAAAAGCCCTTGCAGTCACCACGCTTTTTCCTCATTTGAACACCGTATGGGTCATTTTAAAATTTAATTGCATAGTATTCCATGATATACATGTACCACAATTTGTTAATCCATTGTGGTCAATGGGCACTTGGGCTGTTTTCATGTTAATCAGTTCAATGTAAGCATTTCACGTTGTATATCAAATCAGTACACTGAATCCCATAAATACATCAGTGTACATAGTCATAATTCAATAAAAAAAAGAAGTATGGTAACTATCCCCCCCAAAATTAATTGCCATTGCAATAATATTATGAATGAAAACAGTTAAGAGGTGATTAGGGTGAATTAGGACAGGCAGGTGCACTTGTACATTCTCTCTCTCTCTCTTTCTCTGTCTCTCTCCCCCACTCCTCTTTCCACTCTCCCCTTCATTGCCTTGTACTATGTGAGGATGCATCAAGAAGGCTCTCTTCAGATGCTATTGGCACCTTGATCTCGGATTTTACAGACCAAACACATGTAATGAACTTACGTTCATTATAAACTACCCAGTCTGTAGTATTCTGCTATATCAGCACAAAACGGAGCAAGACACAAAAACAGGATCAGAGAAATTAGCTGTTGTTGTAATAAATTCCTGAAAATGTGGAAGTGACTTAGGATAGAGGCTAGAGCAGCTTTGAAGTGAGAGCTAGAAAAGGCTTGTATTGCCATGAAGAAAGGTTTAAGAGAGATTTAGGTGAGGGCTCAGAAAAAGTGAAGTGCTATAAGGAAAGTGTGAAACTTAAGGATTACTTAAGTGGTTGTGATCAGAATGTTGGTAAAATACAAACTGTAAAGGAAATTCTAAAGACGTCTCATAGATGAGGAATAAGATATTGGAAAATGGAGTAAAGGTCATCCTTCTTAGAGAGTGGTGAAGAACTTGGCTGAATTGTGTCCATGCCAAGATCAATCATTAAACTAGTGTATCTGGGGAAAGAAATACCTAAACACAAAAACATTCAGAGCAATATAGGTTTCTTTTAACTGCATATAAGAAAATATAAGAAGAAAGAAATACATCTATATTTTTGAGACAGAGTCTCACTTTTTGGCCCTGGGTAGAATACCATGGGTCACAGCAGCCCTAAACTGTTGGGCTCAAGAAATCTTCTTGCTTTAGCCTCCTAAGTAGCTGAGACTACAGGCAACCACCACAACACCTGGCTAGGTTTTTTATTTTTAGTGGATATGGGGTCTCACTCCTGTTCAGGCTGGTCTCATATGCCTGAGCTCAAGCAATATACTCACCTCAGCCTCCCAGTATGCTAGGATTACAGGTGTGAGCCACTGCACCTGGCCAAGACAAAATTTAAAGAAGAATTTATAATTAAAAGGGAAAGAAAATTTAGGGATTTAAAGTTATCTGAGCCTGGGTGTGTGACAGATAATAAAAGCATTTTCAGGAAAGGAAACCATTTGATTAATAGGTTATTACAGATAAAAGGAAGATAGACGCCTTTCATCAGGACAAGGGGAGAATAACCCCCAAGGCTCTTTGGAGCTTACCATTGCCATGCCTGCTTTCACAGGCCCAGTGTGCCAAGGCCTAATGGAAGGAAATGGTTCAAGAGAGAGGCCCACGGCACACTCAGAACCTAGAATCTGGCTTCTCAGAGCTGCTTCAAGTCTCTGCATTGTTGCCCAGAATTCCTCTGTTACCCAGTTGTGGCTCAAGCAGACCCAGGTGTGGTTCAAAACACCATTTGGGGAAGCACAGGTGTAAGTCTTGTCAGTGTCCACGTGGTGTTAATTTTGTGGTACCTCAAATATAAGAGCTATGAGGGCATGGACTTCTCCATCTATATTTCAAAGGATGTTGCAAATAGCCTAGAAATTCAAGTAGAGTCTACTGGTAGGGGAGGAGCCTCCACAGAGAATACCCACTAGAGCAGTGCCCAGTGGATCTGTGGGGTCAGAGTTGACACAGAGAGTTTCCACTAAGCATAGTAGAGCCATGAGTCTAGGCCCACCCCTGGAATTATAAACCTACAGGGCTATCAAAATACAATGACAGGCTGGGAGAGCAGCAGGCACCAGACTCCTAAATAATAAGAACATAACATTGGATACAGGTTTGCTTGGAGCTTTGGGGACCCTATCCCCACCTGTGTGGCTAGATGGTGGGATATGGAGCTAAAGAAGATTATTCTAAAGCCTTGGAATATAGTTTCTTTGCCTTTTAGGGTTTTAGACTAACTTAGGATATTTTTTTTTCCTTGCCTATTTCTTCTTTTTGGCTTGGGTATATCTATTCTGTGCCTGTCCTACCAATTGTATTTTGAAGTCAAGAACTTATTTGATTTCACAGAGTTAATAGCTGGAGGAAATTTGCCTCAGGATGACTCAAAACTTGGCATCTTATTCATGTCTGATTTAGACGAAACTCTGGACTTTAGACTCATGAGTTGATGCTGAAATGAGTTAAGTATCTAGGGGCTAACAAGATGGAATGAATGTGTTTTATGTGTGAGAAATATGTGAATTTCAGAAGTCCAGGGGAAGAATACTTTGGTTTGAATGTTTATCCCCTTCAAAACTCATATGGAAATTTAGTTACCATTTTTACAGTATTATGAGGTGGGACCTGTAACTTGTGATTAGGCAAGAAGGGCTTGACTCTTACAATTGATAGCATAATTATGGGAGGGAGATTGTTATATACAAGCACTTTTAGACTCTCTCTCTCTTCATCCTTCCAAACTTTCCAGCTTCACAGACATGTCAGAAATACATTGGAGTTGATTATAAATTACCCAGCCTGTTTCATTTTGTTAAGCAGGACAAAATGGACTAAGCAAGTGTTTTACCATCCCTCTCTCTTTCCCATCTATTTGACCTAGAGAATCACAGAAAAATAGGAAGGAAAAGCTTAGGGTTATTTGATCAACTCTAACAGCTCACTTGCTGTTGAATATAAAAGGTATCATCTAGAGAGGGCAGTAATGTATGAGCAGATCCCTGGATATTTAGGCAGGTAAAACTCTAAGACAAAAGAAATCCTAGAGGCTGGTTTGCTAGAAACTTTTATCAACTCCATTAGTTGTACACATAGGCAGGACCTGAACAATTTCCCAAAGGTCAGACCCTCAGCCCAGACAAGGCAATTATCTCTTTATTTGCAGAGATACTCTAACCAGCTTCTCAGCAGCTTCTAACTTAATACATAGATACTCTAACCAGCTTCTCAGTAAGCCTCTAACTTAATACATAGTTAGATACTCTAACCAGCTTCTCAGTAAGCCTCTAACTTAATACATAGACCTTAATAGGTCTAATAATTTTCCCTTAGAAATTAACTTAGTCCCCAATATAAACTCAGTATTTTTGCTAACATCTGTTTCTGTAACCACATGAGTAGGATATACAGACTCAGGTACAAATATATATATATATACACATATATATATGTATACACACACGCGCACACACACACACACACACATATATATATATAAATATATATATATAAGTTTTTTCAATAAACGTAGTTGAGGTAGCTTTTCATATCAGTGGATTCTGCATGCAAGAAAAACCAACAAGGAACCAAAAATACAGTATTCGAGAGATGCAAAACTTGTTTATAGGTGTGGGAGGCAGACAGGCTGAATTTCTCACCAACCTTCCAACTAAGGGTAAAGTGCCCAGTCAGAGGAATATCTGTGTGTCTATCCCTGCATCAGGAAATCAGCAGGACAGGCAGCTGAGATCATCAACTAGTAGCTTAGGCTAGAGAAGCTGAGATGTCTACCTGAGGAGATGAAATTTGCTCTCCCTGCTTTCTCTTCTGCTTGCACCATTATCTGGCCACCTCATATGTTCCATTACCCTATGTCCTTGGTTACCCTTTACTCAACCTTCCTGGGGGCATTAATCTCCTCTTTCTCATTCTTAACCTTGACAGCTAACTACTGACTGCTGTGCATTCTTGGGCATGTACTCTGTTATGTACCCAATAAAACAATTCTGAGAAGCAGGACAGGTTGCTGCATTGTTTCATGCTGCCATCAGGAAGATGAATCAGTGTATGTCTTTATAGGCTTTTGTTTTTATGCATTAAGTTTGGTGTAAGTTTGATGATTTTCTCAGTGCCGTCTCCCTTGCTGACCACTGTTCCAGGTGGGGGGCCCACTAGAGGCCCAACAATTTTTTGTATCTGCAGGTACTACAGGGATGACTGCAGGAATTGAATAGAACGAACTTTGATATCCTAGGGCAATGCTGGAATCCTTCGCAGACACTGAGGGAATACTGTATGTTTGAATGTGTATGTGTATGCACACACATATATGTACACAAATATATGTTGCAAATAGAAATAACTTTTCAATTGATAACCTTTGCATACAATCATGCATACCTACCACGTTTACAACATTCCTAAATGAAGATGGAATCATTGAAAATATTATATGCCATAAAGAGTTGGGTCTTCAATGAATAAGGGTTATCTCTAAAATATGTAGCATAAACTACTTTTATAGATATTTTATAAATTCTGGAACATGATTTATTCATACAGAAGAAGATAAAATTTAAATTACTTTCATTTGCCCTACTTTGAGAGCAAGTAAACACTCACTTTTCTATCTACCTCAAATATTTTTCAGTAACTTCTTTCCCTATCATTCCTTTCCACCTACCTCCCCTGGACTAAGAGTGTAAGATTTTCACACAATTCACGATCAATTCAATAGGTGGAAACAACCCAAGTAGCCTTCAAAACATTAATGAATTCACAATTCACGATCAATTCAATAGGTGGAAACAACCCAAGTAGCCTTCAAAACATTAATGAATTAATAAATTTGGCATACATATACGCTGGGGTAATATTAAGCCATAAAAAGACAGAGATTTTCTATCTTTTATAAAAGCTTGGATGGATTTGAAGAATATTCTCCTAAGCAAATTATCACAAGAATGAAAAAATAAGCATCACATGTACTTAGTTCCAATTTGAAACTAGAGGATTAACAAATACATTCTTACATGAGAGAAAAACCAAATTAAGTTCAAATGGAGTGCAGAGGTTTGAGAAGTTCCCATCCAAGGGTACATTGCAAGAATATGTGGCACATTTTCTGAGTGAAGGACACAACTACAATGCAGACTTTAACATAAAAAAGTAATATATGTAACCTAATTGTATGTCCCCTCATATTTGCCTGAAATAAAATAAAATGATAGGTTAGCACCTGTGGCTCAAGGAGTAGGGTGCCGGCCCCATATGCCAGGGGTGGAAGGTTCAAACCCAGCCCTGGCCAAAAACTGCAAAAAATAAAAACAAAAATAAAAAATAAAATGATAAAAATATATGAAATTCAGAAAATAAAAAAATTCATTTTTAATATAATTATAATCTTACCAGAAAGGAAGGAGGGGCAAAAAGCTGGGACCTAAGCAGGGTGTGGTGGCTCATGCCTGTAATCCTAGCACTCTGGGAGGCCGAGGCAGGTGGATTGCCTAAGCTCACAGGTTTGAGACCAGCCTGAGCCAGAGTGAGACCTAGTCTCTAAAAATAGCCAGGTGTTGTTACAGGCACCTGTAGTCCCAGCTACTCAGGAGGCTGAGGCAAGAGAATAGCTTGAGCTCAAGAATTTAAGGTTGCTGTGAGCTATGATGATATGACACTCTACTGAGGGCAACAAAGTGAGACTCTGTTTAAAAAAAAAAAAAAGGCTCAGACCCCAGTAATTTCCTTGAACAAAACGTCAGGGATTACTTTTAAGGTATTTGTTTGAAAAGAATGAAAAGTATGAATTAATAATCTCTTTTGTAATTACTTGAAATTTTCATTAAAAAAAACTGTTATGTGGGATTTATTAACTCCATTGTACAGTTGAGGAAACTAAAGAGTCAAAGCAGTTATATAAGTCTGTCTGATTTCAAAATACAATTGCACTCTTTCTGTTAGACCTTATGACTTTAGCCACTTGCTCTTTTGAAGCACTCTACACTTCCATTTTCTTACACTACTGGTTGCATAAGCTCAACTTACTGCCTCTGAACTTCCATAAAAATACCTTATATACCCCCTACCAGAGACATAACCACACTTTGTTTCATCATGCTTTTCATGTACTACCTGATAATCTCCCTATCTTTGTATCCAGATTTTATATAATTTCCAATACATACCAGAAGATGCTTAAAAAATGGTTTTTTGTATAAAGCACTGAGGAATTCAAGAGTAAGAATAAAATGTAAAGAAGCCACATATCAATTTACTCAGCCACAAATTGTGCACTTTCAAGCAATTTTTATTTAAATAAATGAGTATTATAAGAATTTATATAGTTGGCCAAGGGTATTATCCCACAGGTGGAAGAAAAAAAACATCATTATAACTTCTATTTTTTTACAGAAAGTCATGAAAATAAGCATGTCAATGAGTGCTACTAAACAGTATCATTAAAGGTAAGCTTTTAAGAAAATTTTCCTCTGAACATTTTAGTTTCTTGATTGCTAAAGAAGATTGTTGCTGAGCTATGTCAACCTTATGTGCAGGTAAATTAAAAAATATATATATGATGTGACTCAAGGAACGCCTGGAAACACCTCTCTGATTAAAATCTCTCCCCACCTAGGCATGATGTCTCATGCCTGTAATCCTAGCACTCTGGGAGGCTGAGGTGGGTGGATTGCTTGAGCTCATGAGTTCGAGACCAGCCTGAACAAAAGACCTCTGTCTGTACTAAAAATAGAATAACTGAGGTAAGAGGATCACTTGAGGCCGAGTTGGAGGTTGCTGTGGGCTATGACTCCATGGCACTCTACCGAGGGTGACAGCTTGAGATTCTGTTTTCAAAAATAAAAAAAAAAAATAATTAATTAATTAAATTAAAAATAAAATAAATTAAAATACTAAAATACTCTCCCCATTGACATATTATAGTATTTGGATTTTTTTTTATTGGTTTTTACTTTGTGCATGATCCCAAGGAAGGTGTAGCTTCTGTTTTTGTTTTTTTTCTTTTTGGGGAGGGGATTAAAAAAAACACCATTAATAACAATTTTGCAATATGTACAGATGTGTGTATTTTTATATTTTCAATAATAATGAGAAGTTTTCCATGTATAATGGAAGTTTTCCAGTGAGAATGGGCTACTACTTAATATGTCCATGCTACTATAGTATAAATACTATATACTACTTAATATGTCCATGCTACTATAGTATGAATACTATATATTTCTGAAGAATTATTTGTATGTGTTTCATATTTTGTGCTATCATGTTAACTTTAATTCTCTAATTGTTAATGGCATACAATGGGTATTTAGAATTTGGAATTTTCACAGTAACAATTACTTGGAGGTAAGGCTCTGAAAGTTCCAGCCAAAGCGCACATATGTTATGTAGGGAAGTAAACACATAGAAATGCTGTCAGTCATTGACATTTGGAAATTTGTTTCTCAGGATGCTATCACTCAGTAATGCAGGGGCAAGACCCAGGAGAATGAAGCTCTGATGGGTAGGGCTGGATTGAGAATGAATTAAAGAAAAGGCAGATTCTCAGGTGGAGACATGGCGAGAACTCTGTGAACATCCTTAGAAAGAACAGTGTCAAAGAAAAGAAAGGGAAACCAAAAGAAAAAGAAAACAAAACTGGAGTTCACCTGACTTTACAACTTGATAATTTTACCAAGGACCAGCGCTTGACTAAGAACATAACGTTTGTTACCCAAGTAGATAATTCAGTCTCTTCAGTGCATAAAGTGTGGTCTCTTTATACATTTGCAATAAAATCCTCATGCATAAGAGAGTAGATAGTATGCAGAAAGGTGGAAAAGAACTGCAGCTGCTGCTCTCTTCCTTTCCCAGTGAGAATGGGCTACTACTTAATATGTCCATGCTAATTGTAGCCTCACATTTCTCTGTGAATGTTATTTCTTTAAAGTGGCCCTAAGATGTTAATTGAGCTTTGCTATAGAATTTATGCTGAAAATTGTCATACGACTTCCTAATGTGTCATCTGATGTTTGCTATTACATGTTTGTGACTTGGCTTTGAATATATTATGAAATATTTATGACAGCAAGAGATGTGGAATCATATGAACAAAACATACACAACCAGTTAAAGATTAGCCGTAATTATTGAAAGGGCAAAATTAGTAATCAGCTCTCATTTTTTACTTGTTTATTTTTAAGTGTGTTTTATTTGTGAAAGATGGATATGTCTTTTGGTCTCAAATTAAGCCTGTTAGAAGAAATTTGCTTGTTATTCACGGCATGGCAAGTTCACATAAACTCTTGATTTTATTATTATTAAAACTTCTGAAAATTAACTATCTTGAACCAGAGAAATGTATAACACATGGTTCTAAAAAATAGTTTGGTGGTTCCCTTCTGTATTGACAGGAGATTTCAAAATATTAGAGAAATGAATCTCAGACTAGAATCTGGCAAACAATCCTGAAGGGGAAAAAAAAAAAGGGTAAAATGTGGGAGGAGCCTGTGGCTCAAAGGAGTAGGGCGCTGGCCCCATATACTGCAGGTGGTGGGTTCAAACCTGGATCTGGCCAAAAAACTGCAAAAAAAAAAAAAAAAAAAAAAAGGGCAAAATGTAATATGATACATCATTAGAATTCCAGAAGCAGCATATGGGCATTGTACCTTGAAAACACTGAATGTTATGTACATTCCAAGCTACCAGAAGGGTTATTCACTATTCAAACCTCCAAAACTGTCATGACGTTGATATAAGACTTCAAGCCAGGGTGTGGCCAAATTGTGATTTGATCCTAGTTCCACATGTGACAGGACCTGTGCTTTCTTAATACACATACGCTACAGCTGTTGGCTCATACAACTTTCATTTTTACCAAAATGAGAGCAAAAGCCCATAAGCCAAACAGACACAGCCCTCTTTTATTATCCCTCATGTCTTACAGCATTTTATGAGAGCATTTGCAACATTTAATTGTACTACTCTGTCAGCACTATTTTTGTGTCATTTGGCACAGCTGTTATCTGTAAGTAATAGAAATCCAAACCTCAGTGATTAAACAAATAGGAGCTTATTTTTCTCATAAAACTAAAAGTCTAGGCTCAGCACCCGTAGCACAGTGGTTACGGTGCCAGCCACATACACTGAAGGTGGCAAGTTCAAACCCAGCCCGAGCCAGATAAACAATTGCAGCAACAACAACAACAACAACAACAAAAATAGCTGGGCATTGCGGTGGGCACCTGTAGTCCCAGCTTCTTGGGAGGCTGAGGCAAGAGAATCACTTAAGCCCAAGAGTTTGGACGTTGCTGTGAGCTGTGATGCCATAGCACTCTACTGAGGGCTACATAGTGAACTCTGTCTCAAAACAAACAAACAAACAAACAAACAAAAACTAAATGTCTAGAGGTAGACTATTGTCAGCACAGTGACCGACTTGGGTTAAACAGTTCAGTGATGTCAAAGACATTGCTTCTGAAATTTTCTTGGTGCTTCTTGCATGGCCAGAAGATTGCTGTGTACGTCATTGTCCAGATTCTCCAGAGGCAAAACCATATGTAGGTTCTCCATACAACTCAGTGTCCTAACGAGGCGCTGGAAAGTAAAAGTAGTTGGACAAAACCTTTATAAGGGCAATTCACGGGTTCAAGATTCAAACTTAATTTTTTGTTAATGCTGTAAAGATTCAAGTTTGCTACTAAAGTATACACAGAACTAGAAATTTGAAGGTAGTGTAAATGCCTTGCTTTGCCTTTCAGGGGTGTATTAAAAAGTAGAATTTAGAAAATATTTTGTGTTGCCCCACAGAGGCATTAATTAGAAGGCTAGAAGAAGGAGGACTTCCTGAAATTTGAGTGATAAAAATCACATACTTTTGTCAGACAATCAGCCGAAGGCCTCTTTCAAATTTCAACAAGTCTCACTGATGCTGAGAGACTGTGTTTTAGCCTTTAAATATACAAGTAAGGGCAGAAATTTGAATTTCATAAATTTCTCCCATCCTCATTTAAAGGGAAGAACTTATATCAAGTTTAGAATATATGGTGTGGTATTAACTGAAAAAATAAGTTAAAATGATTAAGTTCCCAGAGCAGAAAGCAGTAATCAAATGCAAGGATGAGATTTTACAAATTAAAACACACACACAGAAGTGATACTTCTGTCACCATGGATTACAGAGTTACACAATGCTATGTATAATAGATGAATTCTAGGTTCAGTAATTAGGATCCAGAAAAATACAGAGCCTAATCAAATAGGCCCATATGGTCTTGATTTGGAGGGGAAAATAAAACAGAACAGGTTCAATTGAAGTTAAGCCAATCCAGTCATCTGTGCTTTCTACTCATGCTACCAAGTGGTGAGGATTCAGACATGAAAAACTCACAATCTAGTGGATGTATGATCTCTCTTTCATATGTATTTTTTTTAAGACAGACTCTTATTTTATCACCCTTGGTAGAGTGCAGTGGCATCACAACTCACAGCAACCTCCAACTCCTGGGCTTAGGCGATTCTCCTGCCTCAGCCTCCCAAGCAGCCGGGACCACAGGCACCCGCCACAACACTATTTTTTGTTTCAGTTTGGCCGGGGCCGAGCTTGAACACATCACCCTTGGTATATGGGGCTGGCACCCTACCCATTGAGCCACAGGAGCCGCCCTCTCTTTTAAATTTTTATAACTTCCGATGAATGTGTCTGTAGCTCTTAGATGCTTTGTATCATTTCAATAAGTTTGTAAGTACTGGACATAGCCTGGTATTCTTATCATCCTCAAGTACAAGACAGTTCTTTTCCCAAGAGTGCTCATCTAACTCAAACCTTTCTACTTGAATATGCTTGACATTGCTTAAAATAATAGAGCTCTTTATTTAAAACATCCACAGATTTAGTTATTTTTGTCTATAAGATAGCATGTCAACCTCTAGCTAAAAATAACCTGAAATACCTTGTATAATTGTTCCTTCATCACCTTCACAATGAAGTCCAAACTCCTTATGTTACTAAATGCCTTCTGTTCTGTGTGTTCGTTCTTACTTTGCCATATATTCTTACAAGTACCTTATGTTCCAGCCAAACTGAACTTATGTAAAACCCTGTGATAACATGCCCTGTAGTAAAGCCAACTTGGACATAACTTTGTTGACAACTGCCTCTCACCTTCTATGCAGGCATATTTGCAAATGCAGTGAGGCGAAAGTTTTACCTTGGTCCAGGGAGGTAATAGGCATGATATGGAGGTAGTGTTCAGTGTGTGGTGGTATAGGTGGTTATCCTTGTTTGAGAATAAGCAAGCAATCTAATTTTGCAAAGCAGAGAGATGTAGGCCAGGTCCCATATCACCAGTTTTATTCTACCTCCCTGGGTCTGGTCAATGAAACATGAGCCAAGTATTGGAATACTCCTTTAATTACTGATCCAATCCTAAAGAATCTAAACAGTTACAAGGTGTTTCTAAACCACACCTAGAACCTGGACAAATTTGAATTGTTCAATCAGATCCCTGGTAGACTAGCTGAATAAGCCAATTCTCGTCCTTCCACTGACCCCTCAAAAATGTAAGACATACACACACTCACCCCTTCATGTTGCAAAATGATATGTTCTTGAAACACTATAAATTTCATAATATGAACTTTACTGCAATTACTTTCCCATTAACAAACAACCAAAGACTTTCTCACATCACTGCCCTTGTTCATACTCTCTCTTCTATTTATAATGTCCTCCTCTTAGAATTCTGCCAGGCCATTCTCAAATACCATTTTTCTGAAAATGATAAGACAGTAAATATTAGTAATTTGGAGTCAAACAGTTTCTATTATAACTACTCAACTCTGCTGTCATATCGTGAAAGTTACCATAGGCAGTACATAAATAACTGAGCATGACTGTCTTCTAATTAAACCTTATTTACTCAATAATGGGCTACATTTGTCCCCCTAACCATAGTTTCTTCATCTTTAAGCTTAGTCAATTCCTTCTCTAATGCTCTGACTAGAATTAATCTCTCCTGCTTGTGGGATGCATTGAAATTTGCTTAAGTCTTTCTTTTTTTTAATTTTTATTAAATCATAATTGTGTACATTGGTGCAATCATGGGGCACAATGTGCTGACTTTATATACAATCTGAAATATTTTCATTGAACTATTTAACATAGCCCACATGGACTTTTAATCAGTATATGAGGACATTTATATTCTACATTTAGTAATTTTCACTTGTGTCCTTGTAAGATGCACCATAAGTGTGATCATGCTTAAGTCTTTCTGATAATATTTATCACACTCTTCCTTAGAGTTTGTTTTTGTTTTGTCTTGCCTTCTATTTATTTTTTTTCTTCCTTCTTGATTGAAAAATGTATTTATTAAGTCTAGGTGCTAAATAAGCTATTGTTGAATTTACCAAAGAAATAATGAAGAATACTCTCATTTGTAAATTATAATTTGTGGTATAAATTTTTTTTAAAAAACCTCTCTTGCGTATTAGTGATGTATTCCACAGAGACCCCCAGCTTGCCTAATTTGTGTTCTACCCTTGTCCCTCAGTTACTAAACTACTAATTTTTAGCTGGAAATATAACTATCTAGAGGGAAAGACTTTAATTTTCAGTTTCACTTTAAGTTAGATGTGGCTATGTGACCATGTTTAGGATGTAGAAATATTAATTACAGTGTCATGTACAACTTCTGAAAAGTATGCTTAAAGGAAGCAGGTTTATTCTTCTTATCCCATTGAGTTGAACAGTCATCTTGTATCATGTGGTATAAAATTAGATTTAGAAGAACAAGAGGTGCAAAAGGAGCTCAAATCTTTCATTATCATAGAGCTGACAAAACCTCAGACTACGCCTTCATATTTCTTTACATAGAAAAAAAAATTCCATTTTATCTAAGTATTCACAAACACAGTCATCACTGACATGACTAACAGTTAACTAACAGCTCTCTACTTAATAATATCACAGCTATGGACTGAGTTTGAGTCACTTAACAGGGTCAGGGGCCTTCCAGGGCTGGTCTCATTGATTGCACAATTATTTACAATGACAGGATAGCTGGCTTCTCCAGCTAAAAGATGACTGTTCAACTCAATGGGATATCATGGTGCTTCGGCTACAAACAGCAGTGACACTGCCCTGCCTGTGAAAGGCTGACCTGCATTTTTCTCTCTACCTTTGCCTCAGCACAAAGCTTAGTGTCACTCGGTGTAACCTGGCTCTAATTGAACTATTGTTGACATTCTATTTCCTCCTCTTAGTCATTATTCATCTTACAATAATTGGTTTCACTAGATATGTATAAGGCCTCAACTTGAAGTTTTTCTCTATTTCCCTATTCTTTGAGTGATCCTACCGTAAGTCATAAGCAATAAATAAATATATATATAATACAAAAAATTTGAGGTTACTTCTCTTCTCTCCCTCACCTTCTATTTAAGAATCAATCCCTGACAACTACTTTTATTTCAGAAGTGGTATGGTTACCTGGGTGACAAATCACCACTTTGGTTAGCTTCTGTTCTCCCTTTACCTTCCCACTTTTCTCAATTCTCTTCCCTCTCTATTTCTTAATGAATAGATAATTACTTTGAAAGGATTAAGCTAAACTGCATTTTATGACTTCCAGACCTCTTAGAATTTTCAAAGCTACTTCTTTTTTTTAATGGTAGATTTATTCATTTTTATTTATGATTACTATAAGGGTACATATAATCAAATCATGTTGTTTGTGTTTATAAGGTAAAGACCAAGTTGTAGGTGAGTCCTTTTCACCCAGAAGGTGTGTCATATACCCCTACACTGATCTTGAAGCAGCCCGAGCTTTTATTTCTTCAGAAATCTTAAATACCCCACCCATTCCCATTTATTTTTCTCTTTGCACTTTGTTCTACTCTTTCCCTCAGCCTAGATGATCAGTAAGAAAATTAAACACTTAATTGAATTTGAAAGTTACCCTGGAAAATAAACCAGAATTTTTCTTTTTATAAACTAAAGCATCCTATTAGAATTATGAATGATTGACACACACTTTTCCAGTTGGATTTTAGCTTATTGTTTCTAAAATTTCAACTTACATTATTCCTATTTATTTTTTCTTTCTTACGTTCCTTGTTTTCAGTTACAGGAAGATAAAAATTCAGTACCAGTTTTGTGTGTCAACATTTCTTTCCAGTGATATAAATTATTTGTAGGAAATCCAGAAAAGATTAGCAACCAAAGAAATAAACAAGGACTGCATAAGTCTAAGTCTATATGTATATAAGTCTATATATATATAAAAGTCTCTCTTTCTCTCTCTATATATATATATAGACTTAGACTTATGCAATAATACTAATACATATATAGTCCTTAGACATATATATATATATATATATATATATATCCTTAGACTTATGCAATCCTTGTTTATTTCTTTGGTTGCTACATATATATCCTTAGACTTATGCAATCCTTGTTTATTAATTGTTTTATGTTTAGGGATTATTTCAGCTAATATATATATATATATATATATATACACACACACACACATATACATAAAACAATTTTCTCACTTTGGATTCTAATTTAATATTGAATACTGTTTTAGTTTAATGGAAGATAAAGATAATCATTAACAGATCAATATGTTTTTGACAGGTAATAGTAAAGAAGCTAGTTTCATTCCGAAGATAACAACAGAGAACTGAAGTCTTCGCCTTCAGTAGTATCTACAAATAAGAGTCATTGCTTCCCACAGTACACCAATACTAATTTGGATATAACTACAGAGCCTAATAATCCACAGAGTATCAGCAGATTTTTTGGTATTAAAGTATAATATCTTCAATTATCTGATATTATTATAGGTACTATTACTATTAGTAATCATGTTAGTAGCAATGGTGACTTTTCTAGCCTGTGGATAAAGTTGAAAAGAAAAAGATATTTGGTTGGGTGGTGCCTGTGGCTCATCTAGTAGGGCACCAGCCCCATATACCAAAGGTGGCGGGTTCAAACCCGGCCTCGGCCAAACTGCAAAACAGAAAAATAGCCAGGCGTTGTGGTAGGCGCCTGTAGTCCCAGCTACTTGGGAGGCTGAGGTGAGAGAATCTCCTAAGCCCAGGAGTTGGGGGTTGCTGTGAGCTGTGTGATGCCATGGCACTCTACCGAGGGAGACAAAGTAAAACTCTGTCTCTACAAAAAAAACAAACAAACAAACAAAAAAACCACAATTCAAGTCATAAAAAAAAAATGAAAAAGATATTTGGAAGATAACAATTTACAAAAGACTATAAAATTCATTTCCTCATACCTATAAGCTAGTTAAGTACTTCGACCCTATATTGAGTCTCATTTCTGCTTTCTGATTCTTGGATCACCAGTGACCCAAGCCAGAACACTTTACATATATTTCTGCTATAAACGTTAATAACTTTAGCCTAGAGGCATAGGTATTTTTAAAACTTCTCATGTGATTTTAATGTGGAGCTTGTACTGAGAATCACTAAATCCATATCGATTTGTTAAAGATTAAGATACTAAAGTAACCATGGAGTACCAACAGGTGCCTTGAGAAAAATACTCACATTTCACAGTGTATAAGAATCACCTAGAAAGTGTATTAAAACAGTGTCCCTTCCCCAGTGATTCTTATTCTGCATTTTTAACAAGTTCTTTGGTGATGCTATGAAACCACAGTTAGAGAACCACTAGCTTATACCAAAGGGCTGAGTTTTATGGTATAAAATTTTAGGTTTTTGGTACCTTAAGAGTGAATAGTTGGTGGAGAT
>CAUYRH010020249.1:0-20896 GCA_963574655.1 Perodicticus potto | reverse complement strand
AAAAAAAAAAAAAAATTAAAAACTGTGGTGTATCACAGGACACTGTAAGGAAAGTGAAAAGAGGACTCACAGAATGTGAGAAAATATTTGCAATTTATATATTTGATAACGGTCTAGTATCCAGAATATATATTAAATAACTATTACAACTCAACAGGAAAAAGACAACCTAATTTTAAAAATGGGCAAAAACGTAAATACACATTTCTTTAAAAGAGATATAAAAGTTTGCCAATAAGCATGTGTAAAGATGCCCAGTATTAGCCACCAGGAAAATATAAATCAAAACATCAGTGAGGTTGGGCATGATGGCTCACACCTGTAATTCTGTTTGCTTGAGCTCAGGGATTTGAGACCAGCCTGAGCATAAATGAGACCCTGTCTTTACTAAAAATAGAAAATTAGCTAGGTGTCTCAGAGTGCAACTGTAGGCCCAGGTAGTCTGTAGACTGAGCCCAGAGGACTGCTTGAGCTCAGGAGTTTGAGGTGGCAATGAGCTATGATGATGCCACTGTACTCTACCTGGGGCAACAGAGTGAGACTGTGTCTCAAAAAGAAAGCAAAACAAAGCAAAACACAATAATGAGATACCACTTTATAGCCACTAGGATGGTTATAATAAAAAAGGCAGATAATAACAAGTATTAGCAAGGATGTGGAAAAATTAAAATTGTAAAGCATTGCTGGTAAGAGTATAAATGGTATAACCACTTCGAAAAATACTTTGGCAGTTCCTCAAAAGGTTAAACATAAGGTTACTGTATAATAATTCTATTCTAGAAATATTCACAAAAGAAAGGAAAGCATATGTTCACACCAAAACTTGTATAAGAATGTTAATAGTAACATTATTTGTAATTGCCAAAAGGTGAAAACAACCCCAATACCCACCAACTGAAGAATGGATAAACAGAATGTGGTATAGCCACAGTGGAATATTACTAAGCCATCAAAAGGAATGACGTACTGGCTCATGCTACAATGTGGTTGAATCTTGACAACATTATGTTACGTGAAAGGAGCTGGACATACAAGGTCACATGGTGTATAATTTTTATGAAATGTCTTGAATAGGCAAATTCATAGATATAGAATGTAGATTAGTGGTTGATGGGAAGGGAAGGGAATGGGAATGACTGCTACTGGGTATGAGACTTCTTTTTGGGGTAATAAGGATGTTCTGGAATTAGATCATCATGATGGTTGCACAACTTTGTGACAATATAAAAAACCAATGAATTGTGCATATTAAGTATGAATTTTATGGCATCTTTTAGTATGTCCATTTTATGATATACTTTGAAAGTGTATCCTTAGTTTCTATCAATGACTTACAGTCTTTAAAAATATTGATTTGATGGTATATGATCAGCCACATGATATCTATTTAACTATCTATTATAAAATATTTAGAGCTGAGCATATATTGATCCCCTAAAGTTATTGGTATCTTTATTTTAGTTTCTTTCTTTCTTTTTCTATATTTTCACCACCGTTTACCTAAAGGGAGATTCTACAGTGATAAACTAGTCTAAGGAGAACAAAATTTTAGATAGCACTAATTATATTTCTTTTTAATTAAAAAAATTAACTATTTTAGTTTGGCGTAATTTTAGGTTTATAGAAAAGTTCAAAGGTAATATAAAGAAATGCTATATGTCCTTCACCCAGTTTACACTAACATCAGCATCTTACATAACTGTAGGACCAAAAATAAGAAACTAACCTTGGTATATTATAATTAAATAAACTCCAGTATTTATTCAGATTTTTTCAGTATCTCTGATAATGTTCTTTTTCTGTACCACGATCCAATCCAGGATATCACTTTGTATGCAGTTGTCAAATTTATTTTTTTTTAAATTTTTATTAAATCATAGCTGTATACATTAATGCAATTATGGGGTGCAATGTGCTGGTTTTATATATATTTTAAAATACTTTCATCAAACTGCTTAATATAGCTTTCACCGCATTTTCTTAGTTATTGTGTTAAGACATTTATATTCTACACTTAGTAGATTTAACTTGTACCCTTGTAAAATGCACTGCAGGTGTGGTCCCACCAATTACCCTCCCTCCACCCTTCCTCTCTCCTCCTTTGCCCTTCCTCTCCTCTTTCCCCTTCTTCTTGGGCTGCAGTTGGGTTATAGCTTTCAGGTGAAAGTGTGGGTGCTTATAAATTGGTTTCATAGTAGGGCTGAGTACATTGGATACTTTTTCTTCCATTCTTGAGATACTTTGCTAAGAAGAATATGTTCCAGTTCCATCCATGTAAACATGAAAGAGGTAAAGTCTCCATGTTTCTTTAAGGTTGCATAATATTCCATGGTGTACATATACCACAATTTATTAATCCATTTATTGGTTGATGGGTACTTGGGCTTCTTCCATGTTGTCAAATTTCTTTAACAGCCTCTGACCTTTGACAATTTCTCATTCTTTGCTTGTTTTCCATGACCTTGATAATTTTGAAGCAAATAGTTTAGGTATTTCATAGACTGTCTTGCAACTTTGGTTTGTCCAATGTTTTTCTTATGATTATGTTGGAGTTATGAGTTCTGGGGATAAGTCCCCCAGAGATATTATGCCTTACTCACTTCATCATATTGGGGAGTAGATGATATCAAGATGAGATGTCATTAGTTGATATTAACTTTGATTTCTTGCTTTAATTAGTGTTTTCCAGGTTTACTGTTTTTCCCTTTCCAAATTCTACTCTTTGGAAGGGATTCACTGTATATAGCTCACACTTAAAGCAGGGAATAGTTATGTTCTACTTCATGGAAAGACGTATATATATTTACGCATATTATTTTGTATATTCATTTTATGCTTTGTGTTATAATCTAATTCTGTTCTATTTATTTTGTTGTTTCTATTAATTGCCCCAGCTTTGACCATTGCAGCTCTTTCTGATTGACACCATTATTCCTTTTATGCAATTTGTTTTTTTTTCTCTTTAAAAATTTTGCACTTTTTTACTTTCTAACACAACAAAATGCTCCCCCAAGAGAGACCTAGTCCCAGTTCCTTTATTGAAGAATAATATTAGGACCAAGATTGAGGTGATGGGTGTAAAAGCAGTAAGTTTTGTATAATAGGAGAGAAAGGAAAGGATCGGCTGTCTTGTGGAAGAAATAGCAGAGAACTAATGGAGTGGGCTAGACAATAACTGAGGATTGAATGATGTCTCGAAGATGCAGATAAAACACGGCACCTAATAGGTTATTAGGTGGGCCCATTGTACATAAATGCTCATGGCAGCTCAACACAGGCATTTTAAATCTAGGATGAGACACTGAGGAGGTAAATATATAACAAACCAGCTTTGAAATTGAATATGATATACAATTCAACTAGAAAAATTCAAACTGACCTTTCAGGCTCACTTTCATTTAGATTTCCAGAACTGAGAATAGTTTGATATAGCTACCATTGTGCTGTTTTTTTTTTTTTCTTTTGATGAAGTAAATTCAGAGAGTCATCCAAAGTATAAAGCCGGGTAGTGATGGTAATGATAACTGGAGGGTGCTATCGTTCAGAAGCTCCTATTTGTGTTTTCTTATTATGAGTTTTAAATTTTGTCCCAGGCAGAGAGAAAAACTGAAGCCAGCCATGCAAAGAGCTGCGGCGGAGAGATTGGGAGGGAAGGACTGTGATGAAGTCACAGGACAGCAGGCAGGGAGAGCACTGCAATTCTGTTCTCTCTAAATCTGAAGTGCAGAGGCTGCCTGCAAGGGAGATTGTAAAAGGGAAATCAGGAGAGCAACAAGGGGAACAATCTTCACTACACTTATATCAACATATGCTCACCTCACGAAATACATTTTGAAAATGCTGGCAGACACTTTTTTTTAAGAATAAAAACTGGATGGTGCAGTTTTTTAGCAGCTAAAGATTTTGAATTGTGCTATAGATTAGCTAGAAGTTACAAAAAGCCCTTCCTAGAAGTTACAAAAAGCCCTTCCTGAGTCAGCTAAACAGTGAAATGAAGTTTCCCAAAGTTGGTTTAGCCCTGGCAAGTAGCATAATAACTCAGGAATAGTCAAGTCAGTCCATTTAGAGGAGAGGGCAAATGTATTGATTCCACCTTCTGATTTGCCTGGGGTACTCAAGGGCTTGCTATAATTAACAGTATGCTGTTATAGTTGTAGAATCCCTTTTATCTCAGAAACCTGTGATCCTGGAGAAAAAAGATGGCACAGTTTGACTTTTCAATGCAAGTAAATGGTGGCTTGGCGCCTGTGCTCAGTGGTTAGGGCACTGGCCACATACACCAGGGCTGGCGGGTTCAAACCCGGTCTGGGCCAGCTAAACAACAATGACAACTACAACAAAAAAATAGCTAGGCATTGTGGCGGGCGCCTGTAGTCCCAGCTACCTGGGAGGCTGAGGCAAGAGAATCGCTTGAGCCCAAGAGTTTGAGGTTGCTGTGAGCTGTGACAACCCGAAACTCTACCAACGGTGACATAGTGAGACTCTGTCTCAAGAAAAAAAAAAAAAGAGCTAAGTTGTGTCTTCTCCAGACTCACAATATTTGTATGTTAAAGTCTTAACCTTCATTGGCTTAGAAGGTAACTGTATTTAGAGATAAGGTCTTTAAAGAGATAATTAAATTAAAATGAAATTATTAGGGTAGACCCTAATTGAATCTGACTGGGGCACTTACAAGGAAAGGAAATTTGGATGTGGGCACAGAGGGAGATTGATGCAACGAGACAAAGGGAGAAGATGGCCATTTACAAGCCCAGGGGACAGGCCTGGAAAAGATCTTTCCCTCCATCTCTCAGAAGGCACCAACCCTCCTAACCCTGACCTTAGACTTCCAG
This sequence comes from Perodicticus potto, assembly GCA_963574655.1. NCBI lineage: Eukaryota > Metazoa > Chordata > Mammalia > Primates > Lorisidae > Perodicticus > Perodicticus potto. The sequence goes on along the minus strand of CAUYRH010020249.1, from coordinate 16,064 downwards.
CCTCCAGTCTATGGTACTTTGTTATGGCAGCCGTAGCAAATGAGTACCGTGCTCTGTGAAAAAATCGTGGGAATCTTTTAAGAGAAAGAGAAAATGAATATTTGTTGACAGTCATTGTATAAAGAAATGTAAATTTCTTTCATATCTTTAATCATCACAAGAATCCGTGAAATGAATAAATGGAGACTTTGTAGAGATTGGGAAAGTTGTAAAAAACCAAAGAGCTGGTGGTGGCATAAATTTAAACTCGTATCTCAAATGCATCTGAGCTCTGGTCATTTTTACTTTATGTCCTTGGAAAAGAAAATACAACAGGTAACTGAAGCCCAACCCCTGAGGTAATTCCACAGTGACTTTAATAAAGATACACTTCCTTGTTCAGGCATAGAATTAGGCCCAAGGAAACTTTAATGTGGAAATAATTAAAACCTCTTGAAGAAAGGAACCCCTGGGTGACAACCCTCTTAATAATCCACGGGTTCCTTTGGTCGCTCACTAGATGGTGCTAGAGCCTGTTTTTATGTCTCGAGACAGTATGGTGCTAGGGTCTCCCTCAATCCAGTTCTAGTTTTGGTCATAACCTAGTTTGGTTGAAAATTTCTTTCCTACTGTTGTTCTTATTTCTCTACTTATCCTTGAGAAGGGAGTCTTTAAAAGCAACAAAGTGATGAAGTCATCCACCGTATTAGCATGGAGGAAATACCATGATCATAGTGTGAGGGATACCTCAACCAGTGTGAATAAGACCCTTTTTATTTACAGAGAGGTATTTAACGTACCAATTTGTGGTTGGATGCATAGAGAACAATGCGGTTAAAATTATTATATCTTTGGGGTTTTTAGTGATTGATTTACTCTGGGGAGAGAGAAATAACTGCTCTCTGCCCTAGTTTTCTCATTTATAGAATAGAAATAAAATGTGGAACACTTTACTTCAAAGGTCACTCAAAAGATGAATGAGGTAGTGTCTCTTAAAATACTCTGTGGTTGTTGGAGAAATAAAGTTATACCCCTTTTGTAAACAGTACAAGAATGATGAGGTCCACAACTTGACTCTGACCCATCAAAGCTTACTCGAATCTTTGAACCCCACTTGATTGCAGATTATACCCAAGTACTTTTACTGCTGTTTCCTCAGGAAGATAAAAGGGCATCCACATGATGGAAACTACCATTTGGAGGGTGGATTAATGGGTATGTTTCGGTTTTGCAGTATAGAAATTTGTTCTGCCTTCCAGAAGACATTTCATCTCTCTTTTTCTCCAAGCTCAAATGTTTTGCGATGGGTAACATTTGCGGCAAGGTTTCTGGACAGTCTCTTTATTCATAGTCAACAGGGAAGATTTCTTTCTTGTCAACTTATTCTCCAGATGGGTTTAGAAAGGCATATTGAAAATTGTCCTGGGGATGAAAGATCATATGTATTTAAGACTAAATCAGAGTTTGGAGTTGTTTAAATATGCTATAGACCAAATTATGTCCTCCTCAAATTCTTATGTTAAATCTCTAACACCTAACGTGACTGTATTTAGATACAGGGCCTCTCAAGAGATAATTAAGGCTAAACAAAGTCATAAGGGTGAGGCACTGATATGATAGAATTAGTGTCCTTACAAGAAAAGACACTAGAGGGGGCCCCCGTCTGTCGCATGATGAGCAACCCCCTCACCCCACTGACAAGCCAGGAAGAGAGGCCTTACCAGAAACCAACCATGCTGCCATCCTGACCTTGTATTTCTGAGAGCCTCCAGAGAAAACAAATGTCTGTTTTGGAAGATAACGAGTCTATGGTATTTTATTATGGCAACCCAAGCAGACTGATATAAAATATCTTATCCCTTTAAGGAAGGGGTTGGCTTACTTTTGGTGTGAAGGGCTATATTTTAGGCTTTCTGAGTCATACATTCTCCATTGCAAATACTCAGCTCTGTCATCCTGGCACAAAAGTAGCCATAAGCAGTATGTAGAAATGTGGACGAGGCTGAGTTCCAGTAAAACTTTATTTATAAAACCAGACAGTGGGCCATATTTGGTTAGCGATAGTTGGCTGGCTCTCTGTCTAAGAAAACACAAAAATAACTTAAAGTAGATATATCTAGGTTTTTTTTCTCAAAGGCAGATTTCCATCATTATTAAACAAATGAAAAATAATAGTAATCGATTATAATTTTGACCTACTTAGGGTTTCAATGTATGATTCTCATTAGCAATAAGATAGTTACTTTTAGGCTAAAGGCATATGCCACTAAACCACATAGATTATGAAGCTCTATGATTTTTAATTTCATGACTAAATCACATAGATTCTGAAGCTCCTAGTTTTTAATTTCTCCTAATCCAATGAAAATAATCTCTTTGCTGCTTTATTTTTTACCTAGGTAAGATGTTCAGATGGAAGATCACACACAAAAATGTCAACAGCTTTAGCCCTTTTGTGTTTCAGGTGTCAATTCGGCCAGTTACCTTTCTTCTCTCTTCCCAGCACTGCCAAGCTATGAGCTAGGTCTCTCCTTTTCCTGTTCATGGGCTATAATTATTTTAAAATGTTGCCTCTTTGGCTTCCAAGTCTCTTCTATGGCTGCCAAAGTTTTCTATTTAATTATTTAGCTACAACCACAACCAGCTACAGGATGCTTATTATGTCCCAGGAACTAGGCCACGTGTTTTCCAAATATACTCTTATTTAATTATTGTAACATTTCTATAAGATAGGTATAATGATGTCCACGTTACAGATGAGGACACCAAAGTACAGAGTAGTTAACTTAAAGGGCCAAAATTGAATGGCAAGTAAGTAGCAGAATTTGATTTGGAACTCCAGATTATCTGTGTTTTCATTTATTTCTCTCTGTTGGTTCTCTGTAATGCATACACTTTTACAATGTTCTTTTTTTTCTTATATCTTCACAGTCTAAAAATTGTAAAGTATATATAATTCCTACTCCTCCCAAAAAAACTTTGTGTAATAAAGATAGGATGTATTATACATCATCTTAATGAAGAGAATTTGGAAAAAATGCTAATTTTTTTGCCTGGTGTGGTGGCCCACACCTATAATCCTAGCCCTCTGGGAGGCCGAGATGGGTAGATTGCTTGGGGTAAGGAGTTGGAGGCCAGCCTGAGCAAGAGTGAGACCCTGTCTCCACTTAAAATAGAAAAACGAGCTAGACACTAAACCAGCTAGATGCCTGTAGTCTCAGCTAGTGGGGAGGTTGAGGTAAGAGGATAGCTTGAACCCAAGAGTTTGAGATTGCTATGAGGTATGATGCCATGGCACTTTACGCAGGGTGACAGAGTAAGACTCTGTCTTAAAACAAACAAACAAAACAAAAAACTATGTTGATTTGTTTCAGATCTGTGCGTGTACCGTGTTAACATATTACTCTCCACTGGGTTGAATGTGGGTTGGTCAGCTTTGTCATTGTGTTTTTTTCTATGCCTTTTCTTAAGATTTTCAGCTTCTAGAAAATAGAAATGATTTAGCTTTCTCTTGAATATAAGGGAACACCCAACCATCTGAGAAAATGAAAAGACCCTTTGTGTTAGGCAGAACTCATGCTTCACATGTGACTTAGTGTCTTGGGACTTCTGTGTCTTTCTATTAAATAGATCGATGCCATATCCCTACTATGGTGACTGAGATGAAAACTAATGTTTATAAAATGCATAGCCTTGTGCCTGGACAATAGTAGATTTGTGATAAGTGTTAAAGCTTCTGATGGCATTGATCAGATGATGGGTATCTTCAGAATGAATACAATCTATCAACTGAGATTAGATTATTATTATATTTTGTGAGATGCAAGTTAGAGCCAGATACATATAGTTTTGAGATTTACTGTTCTTTGGTGTTTAGGAAAAATACAGTTTTCTCATTTGTAATAAAAATGACATTCTGGAAGTCCTTGATATGACAGTGAGCTCTTTCAGAGCACTGCTGTTAGTGGGAAGTAGTAAGACACATGGCTTAAATTTATCTTGAAATACACAATTTAACTTTTAAATGAAGGGGAAAAATACTTGGGGCATAATGTGTTTTTCATTTTTTTCTTGAAAACACCATGGAACTTCTCTCATTCTTTCCCATATGCACTTGGTATATATTTGGGTTAATAGATTGGGGCAGGATTGCATAAATTAACTGAGTCCTTATTTTATTGTATTTATTATTGAAGCCGTCATGCTGGGTCAGCAGCTCTGAGTGCCAGAAATTGCTGTCCCCCATGACAAAATGAGAAGGATTCAAACTCAGATTTTCATGCCTAAACTGCCCCTTACGTATTAACCAACCAGCAGGGATTAAATGTAATTATCTCTCCTTACCTCCTGTGTGGACTATCTGTGAAAAATTGAAATTCTGCAGCAGTTTCCTCTCTTCCCTCTCATCTCTGTTGACTCTATTTTCTATTAGTTAGTGTTTGCTTATAGAATGATAAAAAGTTTTGATACTTAAACCACACATGACTAAGAAAGGAAATCTCCTAGGGAGGAAAAAAAATCCTGAAACACATTGCTAAGACAAATCTATGTCATTTAGGATGGATTTATGAGATATTTGAGGACTCCTACACCGGCGGAGCATATTTCTTGATCTGGGGCTTAGGTAGTGGTGACTTAGGGGTGTGAACTCTTCCAAGTATTGAATGGGGCACCGTTATATCAAACAAAATCTTACTCTTTGTTGAAAATCCAAATTTAAGTAGGCAGCTTGCATTTTATCCAGCAACCTTACCCTGGTAATATGACAAAGATAGATGTTGAGGCAGAGCCAAGGGTCCAAGGTGGGCAAATTGAAGGGCTGGTAGAAATTGACACTGTGAACTGGGATGAGAGGGTCTTGAGGATTATGGGAAACCTGTTTCATTAGAGGGAAGCTGTTATATCTTGTTAGACATGCTGGGATCCTCCCATCTACAACGGAGACGTACTGGAGTGGATCACTAGTCCTTAAACTCACAGCTCTAATATCTGACATTTGTCGATTAGATGCCTGTTCCTGTGTCTTCTATGTTTCCTCCTCTATTTCTTTCTTACTTGTACCTAAATTTCTATTAGTTTATTAAGTTACCTAAAAAAAAAATACCTATGTGAGTTTATTTACCTTCATATCCTCTCTTTCTCCCCCATTAATGTATCTTTCCCTCTTCTCAGAGCCAAACATCTTGAAAGAATAGTCCCCAGTTGATGTATCCGCTTGTTCTCCCCACTTCTCGGCTCACTGTGGTCTGGTTAAGATTGCTAATGACCTCTTGACTATTAAATCAAATAGGTGCTTTCCAGTATTTTCTCTATATGAGCTCTCTACAGCATTTAGCTCTGGTAATGACTCCCTCCTTGTCCATTTGTTCTGTGCCCTCATTTCTTTTGGCTTGAAGGAAAGATTGACAGCCTACCATCCTTCACAGCCTCCTCTTCCTCTGCATATTTTTATATGTGAACATTTAAGAGAGTTTTTGCCTAGCTTTCTGCTCAGTCGGCAGATTGTCCTTTTCCTGGTTTATACACTGTCTTGGCTTCATTTGGTGTCCTATGTGGATGAACTACATTGTATATCTGCAGTGAGATCTTCTGAGCACCACACCGACATTTCCAACTATGGGATACTTCTAAGTAAAATCCTATGGCCACCTCACTATCAATAAGCCTTAAACACCCTTTGCTCCTATACCAGCTGAGCATAAAAAGAACGCCATTCATTTTTTTCTGACAACCCAAAATGTGGTAAAGGAAGTACGATTTAACTGTGTTTTAAAGCCCCACCCTTCTAATAGATAATAGATATTCTTTAAGACCATATAGACATTGACCCTTTGTAATTATAATGACTCTTTTGAAAGGTAACTGTCTTATGTCTGAAACTGTCCAGTATCCTGACCATAGGCCTTTATAAGAGGTTCTCCCATGGTCTCAAGTCATTCACTGATTGTTCCAGGGACATATTCTGTTGATAATATTCTATATCCTTTTTGGGGGTTGGGCAGAATTTTTGACATGCTTCTCTGTTTTGTGACATGCAATGTCATTATTGTGGTTGCTGTTTTTCAATGCTTAGCATAGTTTAGGTTCATAAGTGTCCCAAGCAGCATGTTCTGATTGTATATTCCTCCCTCATACACCTTCTGCAAACTGAATAAGGGACAGGATCTCAAAGACCTCAGTTGGGGCGACCTGCATTAGAATTCTTATGTGCATTGTGGGGGGCACTTCAATGCACCTATGCCCCTCGAAGATCATCCTGAGCACCTTTTGTAAAGGAAACCACATTTCTCCAGAAATTGTAATTTTGGGGATGTGTGCCCTTATTAAAAAAGTTGTCACAGAGGCAGGTTGAAATCATTCTTTCATGTGACGGACTGTACAGTACCATATTTATTATTACAAAAGAAGAGCCTCTGAAAAATAATTCACAAAATATCAAAAATAAGTGAAATACATTGCTTGGTTCTTTTTAAATTTCATACTTTTTTAAGGTGGGAATTTCCACTGCAAAAAAAATTAATATTTATTTTAATTTCCATAATTTTGTTTGGTTTTATCTTGAGAAAGCAAGAGGTTTTTTTAGAGTAGGGTGAAGAGCATTGAAAGGAATTGTCTTTGTCAGTTTGGGGTGACGAAATACTATAGACTGGGTGGCTTACAAAACAACAGACTCACCGTCTGGATACTGGAAGTCTGTGATCAGGGCGTGTCGGCTGTCAGGGGATATGTGGTGAAGACTTTCTTCCTGGCTTACAGACACCTGCCTTTTTACCGTATTCTCATAAGGAAGAGATGGAGTAAAAGCTTTTTGGTCTCTTTTTACAAGGGCACTAACCCCATCATGAGGACCCCACCCTCCTGACCTCATCTAAAACTATTTACCTCCCCAAAGCCCCATCTCCTAATACAATTACACTGAAAGCTAGGGCTTCAACATATAAATTTGCATAGGACATAACATTTAGTCCATAATAGGGATAGATCTACATGCCATGAAATTATTCCCATAACCAGTAGTTAGTAGCAAAAGTTTTCTGTTTTGAGATAAAACATATGTAGTGAGCACTTTTTTGAATAAACAAATGGAAAATCAAATCTTCGTAGAGAATTTGTTGTTCTTTTTGCCTCAAGAAATCCATGGCATTGAACACATCAATGCCGGAGAAGTTTTTATTGTGTTCTTCAGGCTATTGTACACCTGGAAGAAAAAAAGGACATAACCCTTGATAAAGGCTGCCTTTTCTCGCATTTTGGTTTGACCTTGTCTTGTTCCTTTGTATACGCTCACCTGGACTCAGAACAAAGTTGAGAAACAGTCAGGTAAAGATTCAGCAGATTGAAATAAATCAGGTCAGATTTTTTATTCTTTAAAAATTTTGCTGGTGTGGCTATTTTCTGCGAGTTTTTACCATTCCAACAGAGTTTAGAACTGTGACATTTAGGAAAAAGAACTAATTTTGGAGCGGGGGAGATCACTTTTATTTTGGATGAAAATGTATAGCCATACAAAGATAAGAGATATATATGAATGTTCATAGCAGCATTTTTCATCATATCCAAAAACTGGGAATAATTCAAATGACCATCATCTGTTGAATGGATAAATGTATAATTGAATACAACCCAGCAATTAAACGGAGTGAACTACCGAAACATACTACAACATAATTGAACCCCAAAACATTTTGCTTAATGATGCATAAGACTATGTATTGTATAATTACATGTATATGAACTATCCAAAAAACACAAATTTATCAAGACAGAAAGGAAGATCAATGGCTGCTGGGGGATGGGGTAAGAATAAAGATTAACTGAAAATGAGGGCTCAAGGGGACTTTGGAGGTAATGGCACTGTTCTAAAAACAGTATCATAGTGATGGGTACAGAGTCACTCCATAGGTTTGCTAAAAATCATGAAATTGTGTACTTATAGTAGATGAATTTATGCAATATACTTTATATCTCAATAAAGCAGTTAAAAATAAACTTCTGATAAAGATTCCCATTCTTTTTTAATGAAAAACTGATGGATACCCATATCTTAGGGAATTATCTTTGTTCCAGTATATCCTGAATTTCTCTTCTTTTACATTATGGCTTTCAACACCATGATCTTTTCACAATTCCTTTGGGGTCCATTCCAAAGCATTAGTCATCAAGTGGACACCTATTTTTCTTGGAAGGATGGAGGTGGAGAGATGAGACTGCACAGGCCATAGAATTATCTGTGACTTTTAGGCACAAGCTGCTTAGCAGAGTGACAGGAATTGTAAACACATTAATGGGGAGGCACTGGACGAGGACCTCTGTCTTTTTTCCTGGCACTGGCAGTTGAACGAAACTGAACTGTAGCCTCACAAATCAGCCTAATAACGGTGCTTCATTCCCACTGGGAGCCACAGGGGTGTAGTTCCTGGCATATCTGAATCCTTGAATAACGTCCATCAGCACTCTGCTATCGACATGCTGCAGATTGAGCACGTTTTCATCTGAGGACCACTCTGCTCATCCCTAAATCAGAACCTTTGGAGAAAGTGCAGAGCACTCTCAAAAAGTAGATGCTAAACAGTAATGGAGTCAGAACAGACCATGTTGGTATTGTTTGGCTCAGTAGATGCATCGGAGATTTTTCCTCAATCTATAATTCTTCCCATCAGTCCTTTGTGCAGAGAGCAAATGATGTTTACAACCTCAAACTCTTGGGCTTAAGTGATTCTCTTGCCTCAGCCTCCCAAAGAGCTGAGACTACAGGTGCCCCCCACAACACCCGGCTATTTTTTGATTGAAGTTGTCATTGTTGTTTTTAGCAGGCCTGGGCTGGGTTCGAACCTGCCAGCCTTGGTGTATGTGGCTGGCGCCTCATCCACTGAGCTATACCACCAAAGTTTATAATCTTGTCTGGATAGCCAATCCTTCACAGGGCTTTCCACACAGTAATCTAGTTAATAGAATCAAATGTCTAAGTTTAGTTCACAAAGCAAGCATAAAATTAAAATGCAATTCTTACCAATTTTCCTGTCCATTAAAATATTGTCTAATTTTCTACAACTGACACAAAAAACCCATTGCTTGGGTCATTGGAAATGATATGTGGGAAGGCACTGCGTGTTCTTTGATTTGAGATCTAATATAAATAGAAGGAAAACTGTCATGCAGGAGACCCATTAAATTGAAGGTACACCTGCCATGGGGACACACATGTGCTCTTCATAAAAAGCTGAACACCTTACACAACACTTTGCATACAGCTTTTAGGGGATGCAGTTAGACTAGGGCACAGCTTCACACCATTCTGCAATGCAAACCTTTAGACAAATAAAATCCCAACATTAGGAGCTGTTAGAGAAAGTAAGTAAAGAAACAAAGGCCCTACCTTAAGGATATTGAATTTGGTTTCGGAGATAAAATATGCTCATTTTTTAAAAGCTAAGTCATCAAAATGCAATGAGTGCCAAGATAAACAAAATAGTTCATGTTTTCTGAGAGAACTGAATATTAGAAGAGTTAAGGAAAAATTCAGGAGGGGGTAGAATGGCAGGTGTCTCTTAAATTGGGGGAAACCCGGCTAGCTATAGAAGACGGTGGGAGGGCTTCCAGGAGGTACTGCTCATAGAGGTGGAAATATTCAATTATGTTTTGAGAAGAATGGTCTGCTGTAGCCAGAAAATATATAGCAGAGAGTCATGGGATATAAAGTTGGAAGGTATCTTAGAGTTTATGGTTTGTCTGAAATGCTAGAATGACAGGTTTAGATTTTATTCCATAGATGATAAACCACTGAAGGTTTTCTATATTGAGTTTGAAACCAGGATGTGATTTATATAGACAATATTCTAAAATAAACGTAACAGCTGTATACAGAACGGATTGGGAGCAAAAAATCTGAATGGACGGGGAGGGAGTGATCACTTAGAGGATGATAGGAATGAACAGATATGAAATAAAGAACAAGTAGGTGTACAGGAGAGAGTAAAACGTCCTCTCTTCTTCCCACCATTTGATTTAACCCCATTATTATACATAAGATGGACAAGAGAGTGATTGTAGTTTTGATGAAGACATTAATGAATAAAGAGAGCTAGTAGAAATGGAAAAGTTATGAGATGTAAACAATGAGTATTGGTTGCAAGGTGTGGGGCAGAGATCTAAAGAGGTCATCCGGCAGGCGGTTCTGGAGACAGCAAAACTGCCTGCTTGGTGATTTTCTGTGTCCTTGGTGGCTGTGGCAGGCTGTGTTCGCAGTAAGTACCATGTACTTATCAGACGAATGACTTGAGAGGAGGAAATGTGGAAATGTGTAATAAAAAGGATTTGGTTAAAAGTAAAGAAAAACATATCTGGAAGTTCTGGGCTCAGAGATTATAGTTCAAACTGTGAGCAATCAGCTTTCTGAGCGTCACCAAAAAAAGAAGAAAATGACCAAGAGCCAAGTCTTGGAAAAAATCTTCCATTGAGGAAGTGTAGGAAGACAAAACTCATGAAAGAAATGGTGTAGATCAGAACAATGGTGGCTTTGATGCATGACATTTGTACAGTTTTTAAGTGGCAGATAAAAATGTTTTCAGTGGGCTGGGTGAATTGGCTCACACCTGTAATCCTAGCACTCTAGGAGGCTGAAGTGGGTAGACTGCTGGAGCTCAGGAGTTGGAGACCAGCCTGAGGAAGAGCAAGACACAGCTCTACTAAAAATAGAAGAATTAGCCAGGCTTCATGTCATATGCCTGAAATCCCAGCTACTTGGGAGGCTGATGCAGGAGGATAGCTGAAGCCCACGACTTTGAGGTTGCTGTGAGCTGTGACGTCATAGCACTTTGGCTTGGGACAACAGAGTGACAGTCTGTCTCAAACTACAACAAAAAAACATTATTATTTTAGAAGAAAATTGATTTCTAAGCAATCCTTTTAATAAGTTTCATTGTTTGAGAATTGAGTGTACCAAGTTACCATAAGCTTTTCTACGTTAGTTTATATGGACAATGAGAATACAATTGTGTGCTTAACTATCAAATCTATTGTACAGGTATTTTAATTTGCCTAAAGTGAAGAAAATGGGTGCCACATGTGTATATCAACGAACATTGAATAGTGACAAAGAAAGCCTTTCTACTTTTCTGGAGTGATATTTTGTTTTACCATGATTATATAAAAATTAATTTTGGAAACAAAATTAAATGTATTTTTGAAAATCCCTTTTCAGAGCTTGTTGCGTGTAATTTAATGGTAGGAAATATTTCTTGTGAGTTTCCAAAAGGAATTTTTAGCTAGAACATCAAAAAAGAAAAATATCATCTACATTTTTCTTACAGTAGGAGTTGATGAAGTTTGATTTTTTCCCTTTAAAATAATTTTCAAGGCGTCCTTGAAATCTTTACCAAGTTGAGACAATAATTAGAGTTTTTGGCATTAATATGCTGTATCCATATCTGGGTTTGGGCTAGAAATACTTAAAATCTATTATAATGAGAAATGGGGTTGGAAATTTTCTCTTGAAATTTCAGATTCTGTATGCTCAATGCTTAAAGTATATGTCCAAACAGCCAAGATCCACTGACAGTTATAATTTTTTCAAGTTTGACACAGTTGGTCCTTTCTCTGGTATTCCAAAAATAGGTCACTTGGTCTTTCAGCTCATAAATTTAGCCAAGCATATTTCCTTTTGAGAATCAAAGCGTTTCAACATGAAACACAAAGCATTTTTTGATCCCCATATGTATCTCACAAAACAAAGAAAAAAACCTGGTGTTTCATGCACCGTTTTTCCTTAAAGTTGACTACCTTGATAGTGAAGATGAGATCTACTCTTAGGAAAGTTGGCAGGATTTGGAAAATCATTCCTGAGGGCAAATGGCACAGGGCCATTTGTTTTGTCCAGCAATCCAGATTACCAACCCAATATTTCTAGAATAATGAAAGCACATACTGTCATCCTCCCTATTCACAATTCTGCTTCTTGGTTTAGAATGACTTTGGCAGAACTGTGAAGAAACGTCATCTTTGTGGTAGTCATTCAAGCTGGTGTCCCTTTTCAGGGGGAGCAAGGTGATGGAAGTGCATAGTCATATGGAGTGACTTAATAGACACTGTGGCCTCAGATGAGGGAATCGGAAAGGGTGAGACATGAAAAGTTACCCATTGGGCACAATGTACATCCTTCAGGTAATAGGCATATTAAAAGCCTAGATTTCTCTATTATGCAATTCATCCATGTAACAAAAAACAACTTTAAATCTATTTACATTGAAAAAGAAAAACTTGAGAAATGAGTATTTTTATTCCATAGAACATTTAGTTAAATATTCAACATTAACTAATTATTAGATAGACTTATTGGTAGAATCATCACAAGTCATACCAAAGAAAATGAAAAGTAATGATTAATTTTTGGCCAAAGTTTGCCAAAACTCTGCCAAATTCTTCCAAAATTATTGTAGCCTCTACTGAGTTGTCTGTTTAAAGATTGTCACAGAAATTATACAAATATTTAATAAAAGTTTTGGACACATGAGATTGCAAGTTTTAATGAGACTTATCAAAGAAGTAAGGTTTTTACACTTTAGAATTAAAGGGGCTATTTCACATAAAATTATCACAGCCCTTGGGGATTCTTGGTTATAGGTTTTGGTATTTGCCAACAGCATGTGTGGGGTTGGAGAATAGTCTCTTTTAAAAAGAATTTTTCTGTTTGTATATTTTATACTTTTAACAAATTGTCATTCATGAGGGTTAGTTGGTGTCATTACTCAATCTTTTGAAACTTAGACCCTACTGACACCTTGTCTGGACCTCATCTTTTTACAATGTTTGTGACCCTTTACTTGATATCAGCTTTGTCACACTTTGGAGTTTTATTTTGGCCACCATCAACAGCTATTTTACTTTTTCCCCAAAACAAAAACACTCCACTCCTCAAAAAACATATAAAACCCAGAGGTACTGATCAGAGTCTGGCAATAGATTTACAGAACTCTAGAACTTAAGATGCTTGAGGCAAGGGATTCTCTTGTTCATGTCTCAATCCCCTGCCCTAGCACAGCCAAGAAATCGGTGCTCAGTGCATATCTCTTGAATGAGTTTCTCAAGTGAATATTTGTTTAATATCATCAATGTCAATGGGGAACAATAAATTATGGGGCTGACTTTTTCAGATGTGCCTAAGCTCTAATAAGCAATATTTCAAGTAATTTTTCATATACAGATGCCCATTTAGACCTTCTTAAAGGTTCCTAGGGTCAGATCCAAATGATTTTATTTTCAAATTTGTGTTCTATCTGGAATAGTCAGAGTGAACCTTCTCTCATGGGAAAGGAAGTGAAGATGTGTCATGAACCCCAGATCCCCTCCTGGATATTATAGTGGATTAAAATTTTGTTTATTTTTAAAATGTAAAACATGTTTCTATAGACATTTACATTTATTCTATAGACATATTACATTTATTCTATAGACATATTACATTTATCAATATAATATGCATCACATGCATGCTAAATTGAAAATAATAAAGAAATAATTGTTGTATGTTGGGTTTAATGTAGTGCTTAGTATCACTGTGTTCTCACAGCCTGGCTGGTATCCGTTTTGATATTAATTTTATGAATTTTGTGTTATAAAACTACTTTTAACAAAGACTTTCCAAGTTTATGGTTTTATTATTAAATATGTTTTCTTTGATGAGTACTTTCCCTGCCCTGTCTACCAGATTCCCATCTGAACTTCTGAGGGGGTATCTTGCTCAAGGCCTCCTCTGCCCCAGAATATTGTTAAGCATTAGAAAAGGGAAAAGAGAGTTTGGACTTGGTGGTTACCAGCATGCCAAATGCAATTGAGGTCAAGCAGAATGACGGGTCCAAGTGAAGCCTTTGTGATTTGGCAAGAAGGTGATTGTTGGATGTCCATGGAAAGAACAAGTTTTTATAGCTAAATGAGAATGGCAACCAGATTGGAAAACAGTGACAAGATACATTGAGAGCCTGTCAGAGAGTGAAAAGCACAAAAGGTCAATGATACCAACTGCTACAAGGCTGTAATGAAGACCTCTATACTAATAATGGGTTCACATCAAAACAAGTCTTTTGGAGAGAGTTGGCAATATTTACATATCTAGGGAAGCTGAAAATGCACATAACCATGAGTTGCAAATGTCCATTCCATGTCGCCAAAGAAGCATATACTAAAACTCCCATTTTATATCATATGTGGTAGTGAAAAATTAGATGCAATATAAAATTCTACTAATAGGGAAAGATAAATGATTTATGTTCTTTTCATATGATGAATAGTACTCAGCAGGTACAATGAAAGAATTGAAACTATTTGCATCATTGTAAACAAATCTCAAATATATTTATATATAAAATATATATACAATCTCAAAGGCAACTTTCAGGGGTGGCGCCTGTGGCTCAAAGGAGTAGAGTGCCAACCCCATATACTGGAGGTGGCAGGTTCAAACCTGGCCCTGGCCAAAAATTGTAATAAATAAATAAATAAATAAATGGCAACTTTCAGAAAGGAACATATAGAGTAACACCATTATATAGTTTTTTTTTTGAGACAGAGCCTCAAGCTGTCACCCTGGATAGAGTGCCGTGGCATCACAGTTGACAGCGACCTCCAACTCCTGGGCTCAAGCGAGTCTCCTACCTCCACCTCCCAAGTAGCTGGGACTACAGGCACCCACCACAATGCCTGGCCATTTTTTGGTTGCAGCCGTCATTGTTGTTTGGTGGGCCCGGGCTGGACTTGAACCCATCAGCTCAGGTGTACAGGGTTGGCGCCTTAGCCTGTTGAGCCACAGGTGCCGAGCCACCCTTATATAGTTTTAAAAATATTTGAACACTATGTATTTTAAAAGCACACTCACATTTAGTAAAACTACAGAAATCATATATCTGTAGCAGAAGTATAAAAAAACTTAATGAGAAGGATTCAAGATAATGTTTGCTTTGTGGGGGAAAGAGTTTGCAGAGATTTTAGATAAATGGGGGACCCAGGAGAGCTACACACACACAGAAAAGTCAATTTTACTAGAATATTTTTTCTTTTTGGTCTGAATTGAATAAGATAAAATAGTAACCTTTGCTCATTTAGATGATGAGCGATGTTATTTGACTCTATGTTTATAAATGTTTGAAATATTCTATTAAAACATGAAATGAAAATGTAGCCCATTTTTAATTTGCATAACTCTATTTGAAGTTAGAGTGCTAAGGAAAAGAGAGAATGTTAGGTTTTTTGAGAGTTTAGGGATCAGGAGTATGGGCTTCTTAGAAATGAGAGGTCCCAGGCCCAGGGGCAGAAGTAGACTTAGAGCTCAGTCTCGTCTTGTTATAACTTTGTACATGTTATGTTGTCATCTATTTCTTTTTTTTTTTTTTTTTCACATTTATGTGGATTTTCCTCTGAGCACTTTTCTTTTTTTTTTTTTTTTTTAATACATGTATTTTATTATTCTTCATTACATTATTTCCGCCCCCCCCACCCGTCCGTGATAAGACAGAATTGATTTACAGAAAAGAATACAGAAAACACCAAAGTTCCTGGTAGTGGGAGAGATTTCAAGTAGGGAGAGAGAAGCTCTCTCTGTTCCTCTCCCGGTCTTTCCTCGTCTCCTCCTCTAGGCCTCTAGCCTCAGGGTATATATAGGTGTATGGGTTCCTTGGCCAGGAAACGAATGAATGCAGTCCCTTCCGCCAGGGGGAAGGTGAATGGGTGCATCAATGAATGGACACAGTTCATCCATGGAATTCAGGCCTAGGAAATTCACAAGAAACTGACCTAGGCATAGGAAATGGGGGTTCCGCATTTAGTCCCAAGTGTAAAGTGAAGGAGACACCAAGGCACAGGTGTCTCCTCAGCAGTTGTCCAGTCTTTTTGGCTATTGGAGCCTCTGGTGGGCGTTGGTGGTCCCCCTCCTTGCCTGTCATCCAGCCCGCTGGCTGTTCAGCTGGCTGCCGCAGCACCAACACCACCAAGGAGGAGGCGGCAGGTCCGCCGGCTCCTCTGAGCTGGCTAGGGTGCCAGATGTCCTGCATCAATTCTCCCTCTCCGAGTAGAAACCCCAACTGCTGTTAGGGAAAAGG
>CAUYRH010020247.1:0-39591 GCA_963574655.1 Perodicticus potto | reverse complement strand
CAGAGAGATCTGCAGTTATTCTAATATTCTTCCCCTTGTGGGTAATGGATTTCTTACATCTGGCTGGTTTCAGAATTTTCTCCTTCATATTAACTTTAGTGAACTTAATTATGATGTGCCTGGGGGATGTGTTATTTGGTTTGGGTCATGCTGGGGTTTTGAAACTGTCTGCTATCTGAATTTCAGAATTTCTTGGCATGTCTGGAAAGTTGTCTTTCATAATCTCATAAAGAAGAGACTCTGTGCCTTGTGATGCCACTTCATCGTTTTCAGGTATCCCCAAAAAGCGAATATTGGTTTTCTTTGAGTTATCCCAGAGTTGTGTGAGAGAATGATCCATTTTTGCCTTCCATTTCTCTTCCTCTTTGGAAGTTTGGGAGCATTCAAAAGCTTTATTTTCCATGTCAGAAATCCTTTCTTCTGCTTGCTCCATTCTGTTACTAAGGGATTGTACTGTATTTCTCAGATCTTTGAGGGTTGCAACTTCTTGTCTCAATGTGTCAAAATCTTTGGTCATTTTGTCTTTGAATGTTGAATTCTTGAGTAATCTTTTAGGTTATCTTTTGGATTACTGCTTGAAATTCTAATTGCATCTTTTCCTCCATTGCACTGATCTTATTTGCTATCCAGACTCCAAATTCAACTTCTGACATCTCAGCCATTTGCTTTTGCAAGGCATCTTGTGCTGTATCTACCTCATCGTTCCTTGGGGGAGTTGATCTACTCTGATTATTCATATTGCCAGAGTTTTTCTATTCATTTCGCCTCATGATTATTTTTCACTGTTGCCTATGACCATCCTCAAAGTTGGGGAGGTGTGTCTCCCAGATCAGACCCAGATACCTGGCAGGATCACTCTGTTGTTGCTGGATCTTTGTAGGTAGTAACCCTGTGTAGCTCCTCTAGGACTGCCCCAGCCAGAGATTTCTGGCTGTGGGAGCAGCTACGGACTGTGGCACACCTGGATCAAGCAGCAGGGCATTGGATGGTGCACCCGGTGGCCTTTGCAAAGGGAGCCTGTGCCTCCAGCAGTCTCTGGTTGGGAGGTGGGCTCCAGAGGGAGGGCACAGGTTGCACCCCTCCTCAGTCCCTGGCCAGACGGGCGGGGCGGTATGGAGGCAGAGAGGGTAAGGGATTATGCAGGTTGTTTGGCTCCCGGAGTTCCTGGCCCAGGCAGGCAGGTGGAGGCCTGGAGGTTCCTGGTGGAGTCCCTGGCTGCTGCTGGCTGCAGACCAAGGCAAGCGCCAATCAGGGCCTCACTGGAGCCCCGGGAGTTCCTGGCTGGGGCTGACGGCTGAGGAGTGACAACCAGGCCTGCATGGAGTCCCTGGCTGCTGCTGGCTGGGGGCCAAGGCAAGCACTAATTGTGGCCTTTCGGGAGTCCTGGCGGAGTTCTTGGCCTCTGCTGGTGCAGCCCAAGGCCCTGTGGGGCGCCAATCAGGGCGCACAGGCATCCCTGCGGAGTTTCTGGCCACTGCTGGTGACAGGCCAAGGTGAGTGCCAGTCAGGGCCACGCAGGCGACTTGGCAGAGTTCCTGGCTGCTGCTGGCTGTGGGCCAACACAAGCGCCAATCAGGGCCACTTGGGAGTCTTGTCGGAGTTCCTGGCCACTCCTGGAAGTGGGCTAAGGCTGGGGGGTGCCAATCGGGGTGCCTGGGAGTCCCCGTGGAGTTCCTGGCCGCTCTGGGCTGTGGACTGAGGCCCTTGGGGCATGGATCGAGCTGCACAGGAGTTCCTGCAGAGTCCCTGGCCAGGGGGTGGTGGGCTCAGCATGGGGCAGAGTGGAGCCCCACGGTTCTGGGCGGAGTTCCTGGCCTGGGGGCTGGCAGGGGCTCAGTGGGGCCCTGGAGGTCTTTACCTGGCAGGCCGCCTGGTCCGACAGACAGGGAGGGTGGTCGCTGCTCACGTCCTTCTCCCTCAGTTGCAGCAGAGGTCAGGCTTTTGGTGCATCAGGTAAGTGGGGGAAGGGTGTCCTGGAAGTTTAGAATGGTGGAAAATTGTAGTTCATTTTTTTTTGCCTGAAGCTTGGGTTTTAGGAGTCACAGCTTGAGTCAGCGGAGGTGACCTGCAGTTATCAGTTCTCTCTCTCTGCTGGGCTCCCAGTCTTCAGCTCAATCGGGCAGTTTCTGAAGGTTATCTTTCCTTTTTGACAGGAGCCTCTGTCGGAAGCTGCTTCCAGTCGGCCATTTTGCCCCTCCCTCAGTATCAGTGCAAATGTTTTTATGATAAAATGATTTTTTTTCTTCTGGGTAGATGACTACTAGTAGGATTGTGGGGTCAAATAGAAGATCTAATTTGAGTTCTATGAGGATTATCCATACTTCTTTCCAAAGAGGCTGTAATAGTTTGCAGTCCCACCAACAGTGTAAAAGTGTTTCCCTCTCTCCATATCCACACAAGCATCTATAGCTTTGAGACTTTGTGACGTGGGCTATTCTCACTGGGGTCAGGTGATATCTCACAGTGGTTTTGATTTGCATTTCTCTGGTGATTATGATGATGAGCATTTTTTATATGCTTGTTTTCCATTTATCTGTCTTCCTCACAGAAGGTTCTGTTTATGCATATATCTTTTCCCCTTCTGAAGGTTGTCTATTTGTTTTGATTGTTGTACCCTTAGCTGTGCAGAAGCTTTTCAGTTTAATTAAGTCCCATTTGTTTATTTTTGTTGTTGTTGCAATTGCCACTGAAGTCTTCTTCATAAAATCTTTCCCCAGGCCAACATCCTTAAGAGTTTTTCCCACACTTTCTTCTAGGATTTTTATTGTTTCATGCCTTAGATTTAAATCTTTAATCCATTTTGAGTCAATTTTTTTAAGTGGTGAAAGGTACAGGCCCACTTTAAGTCTTTGTTACACAGTCTTTGACTGTGGTTATCTAGTTCTCCCAGCACCATTTATTGAATAGGGACTTTTTCCCCCTAGTATATGCTTTTATTTGGTTTATTGAAGGTCAGATGGCAAGTAGAGACTGGTTTTATCTTTTCGTTTTTTATCTGGTTCAATATGTCTATGTCTCTATTTGTCTCAACGTGCCAATAGCATGTTGTTTTGATCACTGTAGTCTTATAATATAGCCTGAAGTCTGGTAAAGTGATGCCTCCAGCCTTGTTTTTATTACTAAAAATTGCCTTGGTTATACTTTTTTTTTTCTAGTTCTTCAAAGTAGAATGTTAGTATTTTAATAGGAATTGCATTGAATCTGTAGATTGCTTTGGGTAGGATAGACATTTTAAAAATGTTGATTCTTCCTAGCCAAGAGCATGGTATGTTCTTCCATGTCTTCTGCTATTTCTTTTCTTAGGGTTTCATAATTCTCTTTGTAGAGGTCCTTCACCTCTTTTCTTAGGTATATTCCTAGATATTTTATTTTCTTTGAAACAGTATACTGTGAAGAAAATTGTGCCTTTACTTAGCTTCTCAACTTGGCTATTGTTGGCATATACAAAGGCTACTGATTAGTTGACATTGATTTTTATACCTTGAGATGTTACTGTACTTCTTGATCACTTCCAAGAGTCTTGTGGTTGAATCTCTGGTGTTCTCTAAGTATAAAATTATATCATCAGCAGTGAGCAAGAATTTGACTTCCTCTGCCCCCATTTGGATGCCCTTTATAGCCTTCTCTTGCCTCATTGCATTGGTTAGAACTTCCAGAACTATGTTGAATAGTAGCAGTGAGAGACATCCTTGTCTGGTTCTGGTTCTAAGAGGAAAAGCTTTCATTTTTTACTCCATTCAGTATGATCTTAGCTGTGGGTTTGTCATAGATGACTTTAATCAGTTTAAGAAATGTACCACCAATGCCTATATTCTTAAATGTCCTTGTTAGAAAAGGATGCTAAATTTTATCAAATGCTTTTTCTGCATCTATTGAGAGGATCACATGGTCTTTGTTTTTGCTTCTATTTATATGGTGAATTACATTTATGGATTTGCATAGGTTAAACTAGCCTTGCATCCCTGGGATGAAGCCTTCTTGGTTGTGAAGTATAATTTATTAATTTAATTTAATTTTTAATTTAATTTTTCTATTTTTTTGGTGTATATATATTTTTAATGTGTAGCTGTAATCTATTGGATACAATTTTATTGAGTATTTTTGAGTCAATATTCATTAGTGAAATTAATTTGTAGGTCCCCTTTTTAGTTGAGTCTTTTCTGGTTTTGGTATCAGGGTGATGTTTGCTTCAAAGATTGTGTTAGGGAAGCTTCCTTCCTTCTCAATGTTTTGGAATAGGTTCTGCAGTATAGATACAAGCTCTCCTTTGAAGGTTTGACAGAATTCTGGTGTGAAGCCATTTGGTCCAGGGCACTTTTTTTTTATTGTTGGAAGTTTTTTTATGGTTTGTTAAATCTCAGTCCTTGATATTGGTCTGTAAAAGAGATCTATTTCTTCCTGGCTAAGTCTGTGGTGAGAGTGTGAATCCAGGTGTTATTGCATTTCCTCCACATTGTCAAATTTCTGGGCATAGAGTTTCTTGTAGAAGTCAGTGATAACATCTCATATCTCAGTGGTATCTGTTTTTATTGTCCCTTTTCCAATTTTGGTTGAAGTTATTAGGGATTTTACTTTTCCGTTTCTAGTTAATCTGGCCAAAGGTTTATTGATTTTTAATTTCTTTGAAGAACCAACTTTTTGTTTCATTAATTCTCTGAATGAATATTTTGTTTTCAATTTCGTTTATCTCTGATTTAATTTTGGTTATTTCTTTTTTTTCTGCAAAGTTTGGGGTTAGATTGCTCTTCCTTTTCCATTTTCTTAAGATGATTCACTAGGCTGTTGATATCTGTTATTGATACGTTCTAGTACATCTTTAAGTTCCCTGATTGACTCCTTCAGTTCCTTCAGCTCCATATATCCGGTCAATATTCTTCATATCTTTCATTCATTTTTTTTGTTTTTCAACTTTTTCATCAATTCTCTTTGTTGAGTTTACCATTCACATTTGAAATTTTCTTTCTGTCATTTCCATTAATTCTTTATGGGTGGTATCTAATGGTCCCTTAGGGGTTTGCTCTGTTGTGGTTTTTCATGTTGCCAGAATTTTCTGTTGGTTCCTCCTCATGTGTGTTTTTTTCTTGTTCATTTCCTTCCTCTACTTTTTCCTTCTCACTACCTCCTTTTGTTTAAATTACCTTATTTTAGAGGTTAGGTGCTGAAAAAGCCTTTTGGTATAAGGCCAAAAAGAAGAGAAGGGTATGACTGACAAGGTAGAGGAAGTGAAAAATAAGAATAAAAGAAGAATAGGGTGAAGGAAAAGAAAATAGAGTGATAGGAGAAATGTTGTTCAGCAGGTTGCTGTGGCCACACTCACAACCCTAGGACTTAAGGGGCTCAGACTGAAGCTCCTCATCAGCCTGGGAAAAAAGCAAGACTCCCACCTCTGCCAAATATGGAAAGAGGACAACAACAACAACCCTCCCCCCACCACCGAAAAATTGAAAACTAAAAGTTCAGCAGTATGTCACAGTGGGAACTTTCCAATACTCTTTCCAAAGGCAAAGCTAGAAGGACACTATACCATTGGTTCTCAACCTGTGGGTTGTGACCCACAGGAACTGTATTAAAGGGTTGTGACATTAGGAATGTTGAGAACCACTGCTATAGACTGTGAGTTTGTAACTTCCTTGAGCCGGACCAATTCCATGACCCCTTAGGCAGACCAATGCCATAACACTCAGCCTTCAGAGAAAAGAAAAATAAATAAAAATAGATAAAGAAAATTAAAAATGCAATTATATAAAATAAAGAATAAAGAGTTATCTTAGTTGTTGTCTGAGAAATTTATGTGGGAAAACAAAATTTATGTGGGAAAGACGAAAAAAAGCAGAAAAATCGCTACCAAATGAGAGAAAAATGGAGAGAAATAAGAAAGAGAGAATTAAAAAGGGCTGAAAAACCATTACAGAAAAGGGGGCATCCTTGCTATTGAAGAAAGTAAAAATGAAAAAATAAAAATACAACTAAACAAACAAAAAGCCCCAAAGTATTATATATATGTATGATATGTATATATATAAATGCATATATATGTATATATATGTGTGTGTATGTATATATAGCAATATATTGCCTCAACCCCAGGTGGTGCTGTGGTGTAAGGAGACAGAGAACATACCCTGTTTTGCTGTGAAAGTTAAGGCCAGAAGCCATCTCAAGTTGCAAAGGAGATCATGTCCTGTCTTTCTGACTTAGTTGCCCTGAATCAGGGCCTAGTTGCTTCATCAGCATTCGGTCCCACTGGATTGAGGTCCTAAAGCTCTTGCCAAATTCCTCAGTAGGTACATTACACAGTGCCAAGAATTCCTAAGGCCACTCAGCTAACCCCAAGGGTGGGTGCCTGAGCTCAGCAGGCATACCAGTACCAGCCATGCACCAGAACCTATGGACTGTTTCTCCCACACAGCCTGCCCACAATGGCAGTGCCCAGCTGGCTGCCAAGTTGATGGGAGATCCACCTACCTGGTATTCAATCCTGGCTGCTGGACACCATTTGAGTCTACACCCTTGTTTAAGCCTTGCAAGACAGCTTCAATGAATAGTTCAGCTCAAAATCGATAATGCTGCAGGACAACCTCTTCATGTCCTCAGTCACCTGCAGGTGGTTGACTGGCCAGTCCCCACCTGTTCCTAAGCACTTGTGTTCTGTGCTCGTTTTCCTCACCGGCTCCTATAGTCCACCACTGCTTCACTGTGCCCCCAGAATGATGTCCCTGGGTGGTTCCCTCAGCCAGAGGTGGTTTGAGTTTTCTTTCCCCTGCCTCACTGTGGGTGGCTAGTAAGGAGGTGTTTCTAGTACACCATCTTCCCAAATCTTTCTCTTATGTTCTGCTTTTGGGACACCTAGGCTGAGGTAACCTCCGACACTTATGTTGGGACTTATTTTGTAAGGGATGAGATTTATTTCAGTTAGGGAGGTGGTTATATATAATAGAACACCTCTTGTGGTATTTTTTTCTTTTTGTTAACCAGGCCTGGGCTGTGTTTGAACCCACCACCCCTGGTACACAAGACTGGAGCTCTAACCATTGAGCTATGGGCGCCCAGCCTCTCTTGTGATATTTTTGTGAGAGTTAAATAAATTCATACATGCAAATCACCTAGGCAAGTTTGTGGCATAGTGTAAGCACTTGGTAATCTTAATTGCCATTGTTGATGTTCGATTAATTAGCATCCAAGGATTTTGACTGTCCATGCACAGTGGACTCACATTGGTAAGATATTGCTTAATGATCTTGGCAGGAATTGTTTTACTCAAAACTCTTTGAAGCCATTATATAGTTAACACTTCATAGTGAACTATTATGCATGGCTCCAGAGTTAATAAGGGATTATATTTCATGACACTCAAAGCCTACCATATCTTTACAGGTGGTAGCCAAGATACCCTTTTCTATGTTTCTGGTTCATTTTCTTCTTAGGCATAGGCATGCATCAGCTTCCTTGATGAATACACATCTTTTTGGTTATTTGCACTAGGCTAGGTTGGGGTAGTCAGAGGGGTGAAAATTGCCCAAATCTGTTCATTAATGGAAAATGTTATTATATTATCTGTGTAATAACCATAAATGCTTATTTAGCATTACTGTGTGCCATGCAGTATTCTAAAGTTTTACATAGATCAACTCATTTAAGTCTCATATAAGCTCATGAACCAGGAACTATTATAATCCCTATCTTATAGATTCAAAAACTTAGGCACAAAAAGTTTAGTCACATAGCTAGCAAGTGACAAAGCAGTCTGGCAGCATTCTGTGATCATAATCACTCTGCTCCACTCCTTCTTTTTCCATTAGCAAAGCTATCTTTAATCTTCTTTATTATTTCACAAATTGATGAAATGTGAGAATTTTGAGAGGTTTTACTCTTTGCCATATGAAGGATTTTTGTAGCTCCATGAAAAGGAATGCTGCTGTCTTAAGCCACTATAGCTGTTCAGAAACCACATCTGGAAAACAAACAAAATTAACTTTTGGGCAAAAGACAGTTAGAGAAGTCTTCTTAATAGAAATTCTCTTCACTTAGGATCTTTTATTTTTTTCTGAACCACACCTAAAAGCCCAAGTGTATGTGTTCTTGTTTGTATACACACACATACATTCTCACACTTACATTATACATATGACTTCATTCTTTCAGTGTTTAAAGTTGTTGAGAAGTCTGTAGTCAGTCCCAACCTCTCTTTGTGGAAAGGTTCCATTTACAAAGAAGTTTGTAGAAGCCTTTTTCAATTTTGCAATGTAATAACTTCACCAGGAAATATCTTAAAGTTTTTCAATTTTTATTGGCTTTTTTCTGGAACATTTTGAGATGTTTCTATCAACATATTTATTTACTGATTTTTAAAGAATTTTTTAGTATAGATATTTTTTCCCTGTTCTTTAGATATAATCACTTTTGTGTATATTGGATCTCCAATGTCTATTTTCTGAGTCTGTCATCTTGGGTCTAGTTGCTGCTATTCTTTTTTGTGTGCATTTCTCTAGAATCTGTCCTGTATATCATTGATTAAGCTTTGTGAACTGCCAAGTTCACTCTTTGCTGCTTATAGTTTATTTTAAAGTTTGGTAACACCATTATTTTATTTTTTCTTAACATCTTTTCTTAGCATTGGCAGATGTTTTATCTAATTCTGTTGTGTTTTTTAAAAATCCTATTTCATAAAGTTTGTGTTTTCTTTAATCTGTCTGAAAGTGTAAAATAGTTCTGCTGTAACAACTCCTTTAGTATCCTGAGATGAATCTTTCCAGGTGCTATCTTTGGGTATTTTTTAAATTCTATATTGCTCTTTTTACTTTTTAAACAAATTTTGTGCAAGTTCTGAGCTTTTGTTCTTGCTTTGGGTAGGTTTGAATATAGTTCTAATTTTTCCTGGGCCTTTTTTTTTTTTAATATTCCACTTATAAATTAAACTGAATGGCTAAGAGATGCAGAATGGGTTCTGTACTTATACTTTCATGACCAGACAGTGATGGTATGAAATCCAGAATCTGAGCATTTTGTTTCCTCATAATTTTTCTTTGTAACTCATAGTTGACTGAATGTTTGTCTTCTTAAAATTTGTACGCTGAATCCTAACACCCAAAGTGATGGTATTAGCTTTTGCCAGATGATTAGTGTTCTTTTTAGAGAGACGTTGGAGAATTCATTTACCTCTTCTACTACAGAAGGACACAGCAAGACGTTACCATCTATGAGGAAGTGAGCCTTTGCCAAATGCTGATTCATCCAGTGCCTTCTTCCATCTTGGACTTCTCAGCAGCCAAAACTGAGAAATTCATTTCTGTTGTTTATGAGCCACTCGTTTTAACGTATTTTTGTTATTGCAGCTCAAATGGAATAAGACAAAACTCTCATCCATTGGGCCACATAATTTTTGGATGTCCTATTATGATAGTACCTAAGAAGGATTGTTGTTTTGAATATAGATGATCCTCCTCTTGATAAGCTATTCTTTGGGGGAAACCTTAGGTTGAAATGATGCCTAGCAAAGGATTTGCTTTTTGTTTTCTTGATTAAAATTTTGCCTTCTTAACCATAGGCAATCTTATTCTCAGTCAAAAATTGGGAAATTAAGATGATACCTGTAGTTCAAAAGACAGATTTGGGACCAGCATGGTGGCTCACACGTCTAACACCAGTACTCTGGGAGGCTGAGTGGGTGGCTTGCTTGAATTCAGGAGTTCAAGACCAGCCTGAGCAAGAATGAGACTTTCGTCTCTACTTAAAATAGAAAAAAGGAAAGACCCAGCCAGGTATTGTGGCAGTGTTTGTTGTCCCAGTTACTTGGGAGGCTGAGGCAAGAGGATCTCTCAAGCTCAAGAGTTTGATGTTGTTGTGAGCTACGATGATGACACAACATTCTACCCAGGGCAATAGAATGAGAGACACTGTCTTGAAAAAAAAAAAAAGACACATTAGAAGAACGTATGTATATATGTACATTATATATATGTATATAATATATATCATATATTACACACATTATATATACACACACATATATACTCTTCAAATCTGTCTTTTTTTATATATATAGTATATGCACACTACACATACACACACACACACACACACACACACACACACACACACACTATTTATGCATCTTTTCTAAATTTTCTTTCACTACTGATCTATGGAGGAAAAATTGACCTAAGGGAGGCTTCCTGCATTCTTGTATCCTGCCCTTTGGTTGGGTTATATATTTTTGGAGCTGAGAATATCAGTGGGAGCCTTGAGAAGGTTTCCTACTTCATTCCTATATTTGGTGCCTGGTACTACTAAACTGGGAGATGATGGGTTGGTTCTATTATCTGTACTCAGTTTAAATGATATGTGATTGATAAATGTTCCTTATAGTTTGTGTATAATGTTGGGTCCCTTCTGATGTCAGTAGAAATTGTTTTATTTAACATTTTTTCATACTTTAGTTCTTTTATTAGACACGAAGGGATGTTTCAAATGTGTTTTCTCCAACCTCTTTCCTGTGAAGCATCTCTGGTACCTTTAAAAACATTTTAATTAAGACTTGTCAAAATTAAAAAATAAGGTTAAATAACCTTTTCTTATTAGATAAGAATAATTTAAATTTTCAACTTAAATTACAACTTAAATTAATACAATTTTTTTAGAAGATTTTTTTAATTGACAAAAATTCCATGTATTTAGGTGTACAACATGATATTTTGAAGTAGGCATACAAGCAAATTAACATATGCCTTACCTCGGAAACGTACATTTACATACTGAGAACACTGACAATCTATTCCCAGGGACTTCCATCTCCAGTATATATTATTATTTTTTAATTACTATTATTATTATTATTATTTTGTATTAAATCATAGCCACATACATTAGTGCAATCAAGGGGTACAATGTGCTGGTTTCATGTACAATCTGAAATGTTTTCATCAAACTGTTTAACATAGCCTTCATGGCATTTTCTTAGTTATTGTATGAAAACATTTCTATTCTGCTTTTAGTAAGGTTCACCTGTACCCTTCTAAGATGCACCATAGGTGTGGCCCCACCAATTACCCTCCCTCTACCCCAACCTCCACCCTCCCCTCCCTTCCCATATTCTTGTGCTATAGTTGGGTTATAGCCTTCATGTGAAACCTTTAAATTAGCTTCATAGTAGGGCTGAGTACATTGGATACTTTTCCTTCCATTCTTGAGATACTTTGCGAAGAAGAATATGTTCTAGCTCCATCCATGTAAACATGAAAGTAGTAAAGTCTCCATCTTTCTTTAAGGCTGCGTAATATTCCATGGTATACATGTACCACAATTTATTAATCCATTCATGGGTTGATGGGCAATTTGGCTTCTTCCATGACTTAGCAATTATCAATTGGGCTGCAATAAACATTATAGTACAGATGTCTTTGTTATAATGTGATTTTTGGTCTTCTGGGTATATACCCAGTAAAAATTATAGGATCGAATGACAGTTCCATTTTTAGATCTCTAAGTATTCTCCAAACATCCTTCCAAAAGGAACATATTAGTGTGCATTCCCACCATCAGTGACACACAAAAATTTTTAACGTTCAAGTCCTGGATGTCTGTATTTTCTTCTGTTGCCTGTGCTTTTAGTGTTATAGCTAGGAAACCATTGCCAAATCCAATGTCATGAACCTTTTCCCCTGTGTGTTTGTCTAAGAATGTTTTAGTTTGGATGATATCTCTTATAAGAATGAAATACATCTTTATTTTGTTAAGCGCTTTTTGCCATGGATTCTACTTTGCTTCCTTATCAGGGTGGAAAGTCTGAAGTATGGTACAGAATATGGCAGCTACAAAGGAACAGGAGACAGGCAGAAGCGGGGAAAACTCTGGCCAGGGTGGAGTTGCTGAAAGAGTGAAGAAACAGAGGACAGGAGAAGATGGGAAGAATCATCGAGAATGATTTTTGAAAGCAAACATAGAATTTCTCTAAAATTCCCCTTTAACTAATGGCTTGGGACTTCTTGGTGAATTACATCATAGACTGATCTGTTTGGGGAGCAAGGGCTCTTGAGGCAGAGAAGCTCAGCTTCTCCCTGCCTCACGAGTCTCTTGGGTTTAACTCAAGTTAAGTTGCTGCCCTGTCAGGGCACATGGGGCTTCACGCAGACCATGCCGTGAGAACAGAGAGATGACATTGTTGATAAAACAGAGAAATGGGAAAGAAGAATAGGTTATAGGATGTTTAAGATTTATAAAATTTTGGATAAATATCCAAGACAAAATTTTTTTTATGTAGGAAATCAAATAAGCCCTGGGATGTACAGCCTCCAAAGCTAAAATTATTAAGAAGTCTTGAGTGTAAGCTGAGCATTCTAATCAGTTTACCAATTAATAAACACATTTATCCTTTCAGTCATTCAATTAGTATCAATTTAGGCCTATGTCCTCTTATCAAATGTTCACTATTTATGTTCGATTGTCTACTCTGTCTGTTCTTGTCTACCGTGTGAAAATCTGCAAACCTTGTCCCTTTCTTTCTACTGGTGACATCAGACATCTACTCATGAGATGAGATTGACATTTGTGTCCTAGAATTAGGTAGCCTTTGGCAAGGCCCATAAAAAATAATCTGGGATAGAATCCAAGACAGAGAGCCACGGAGACAAGAAGGTAAAATTCACAACAATTTAGGCCAATAAAAGACATTGGTTATTTTATTATAAACAAGTGCATTTTAAAAAGATGAAGAACATAATTTTAAAGCCAATGTTGTATTTAGCACAACTAAAATCCCTCCTTTTTTCTGGATATCTTTAGGAGTTAAGAATTTTTTGTTTCTTTTTTTGGTAGACTATTTTTCAGTTTATCAGAAATAAAATTTTGTCACAGTAAATAAAAGACAAAATATTTCTCTTATACATAGTACATTAATATTAGATTTAGTATTATATTTTTAAAAAGTCTTTAGTTTTTAAAGCAGTTTTAGGTTCACAGCAAAATTGAAGGGACAGTAGAGAGAGTTCCTGTATCTACTCCCTACCCCACACAGGCACAGCCTCCCCCAGTAAGTGTATCAACATCTTTCCCTGGAGTTACATTTGTTGCACCCTAGAGTTACATTTGTTGCACTTAATGAACGCACAATGACACATGGTTATCTCCCAGAGACCAAGCTAATACCAGGGTTTCTCTTGTACAGCCAATAGATTAAACAAACGTATAATAATATCCCCTGTTATAGTATCATATATCATATTTTCATTTCTGCCCCCCAAATCCCCTGTGCTCCATATATTCATTCCTCTGATTCCATCAAACCCTGACAACCAATGATTTTTTCATTACCTCCATAGTTTTGCCTTTTCCAGAATTTCATACAGTATGTAGCCTTCAGATTGGCTTCTTTCATTTGTATGCATTTAAGATTCCTCTAAGTCTTTTCATAACTCGAAAGTTCACGCCTTTTTAGTGCTGAGTAATAGTCCATTGTATGGTCATAGCATAGTTTATTCATTCATTTACCTACCGAAGGACATGGTAGTTACTTCCAAGTTTTGGCAATTATGAATAAAGCTATCATAGTCGTCTTTAAAGGAGGAGGTTATGTATGTATGTTTAGACCTATGGAAGTAGTCTTCTTCTCTCCTCTACCTATTGTCACACTTTTGATGATCTCATCTAGTCCCCCAGCTTACTTACCATCTGTATGTTGACTACTCTCAACATACAGTTGCAGCTTATTCCAAACCCCTCTCTTCTGAACTCCAGACTTATATATTCAAAGCCCCACTTGGGTGTTCAGCAGACTTGTCAAACTCAATATATTCACAACTGAACTCCTGTTCTCACCTCTCATTCCTTGCCTTCATTCTGCCTTAGTGTTTTTTTCCAGCTGAAGTTGAGGCTAGAATTGCCCCCAAAGCTGCAACCAGTGAGTTCCCACAAGGGAGTGCCCCAAACTATCCCAAAATGGGGCTGGTTGGGATTCCAAAGAAAGAAGCATGAAACCCCAGGGTGTACGTCCAAAACATTTACTAGGGAACTCACAGAGGGCTGCAGCAGACCTCACAACAGACAGCAGGAGGAAGAGCATATTCGATGGGGTGTGTCTCTGCAAGAGGGTCAGAGCGTGGAATTCATGTGAGGATGTAAGGAACTTGGCCAGAGGCAGGGCTGGTTTCTTTCACTGTTTTGGGCAATAGCTAGAGAGCTTTATCAGTGCCTGAGCATGTTTAAGGCCCTGGTTTGGGAAACACCTGCCCCTGGCTGGGTCAGAGTGGTCAAGGCACTATGTGATTTTTGGTCCAAGACACAGGAATTGGGAAAGGGACAACAGGGGGTCCCTGTACCTACCTGTAACCTTCTCTGTCTCAGTTGATATTGACTCCATCTTTCCAGTTGCCCAGGACGCAGACACAAGAAACCTTGATTACATCTTTCTTCCTCATCACTCGTCTAATCCACCTGGAAATCTTACAGAATCTTCACTGCGCTGTCTGTGCCAATATGTAGATCCAGTTTCAGGCCTCTGCTCACCCAGCAGAGCGACTGTCTGTTTTAAACCACCAGCTCTCACCTTTGGGAGGCATCATTGCGTTCTAGACAGCATCCCCTTCCCTACTGCCAACATCAATACCACAGCTTCAAGTTTGCTTTTATTGGTATTTTACTTTGAAAGAATCACAAACTTACAGAGAAGTTGCAAATTTAATACAAAGAAGTTATTTTTCCTGAACCATTTGAGCATAACTTGCTGATCCTAACCCTTCCCTCCCTCCCCAATACTTTAGTGTGTATTTCCTACAAACAGGACCATTTTCCTCTGTCACAGCAACAAAGCATGTACGTTAATCAAGAAATTCACTATGATACATCTCTAGTGCTTAATCCTCAAACTATATTCATGTTTTACTAATTTGATCCCAATAATGCCTTTCACAGCAAAATGACAAAATTCTATTTGCCCGCCCCCTCCCCCTTGCTAGACTATATTTGTGTTTTATCCTTGGTACGAGCCCGTAATTATTTACATGTTGGTTTCATATTAGTATTGAGTACATTGGATGTATATTTTTTCCATTCTTGGGATACTTTACTAAGAAGAATGTGTTTCAACTCCATTCAGGTAAACATAAAAGATATAAAATCTCCATCTTATCTTATGGCTTTTCTCAATAGTTCTCCATGGTATACATATGCCGCAGTTTGTTAATCTATTCACGGGTTGATGGGCATTTGGGTTGTTGCTTTCATGACTTGGCAATTATGAATTGAGTTGCAATGAACATTCTGGTGCAAATGTCTTTGTGGTAAAATGATTTTTGTTCTTCCGGGTAGATACCTCATAATGGAATTGCGGGATCAAATGGAAGGTCAATTTTTAGTTCTTTGAGAATTCTCCATACTTCTTTCCATCGAGATTGCATTAGTTTGCAGCCCCACCAGCAGTGTAGAAGTGCAGCTGTCTTGTTCCGGGCTGCACTTTTTGTTCAACTTGCAGATTGAGGATTTAGTGGCAATAGCTCACTGAGGTGAAAGGCACAGTGACAACATATGCGTCACCTCTTGGGGAGGACACTGGCTGTCTCACAGCACGTGGCATGGCTGTCAAACTGCTGAGAAGAGCTGTTAAAGGGCAGGTTGATCCCAGAAGGCTGGAGGCTCCCAGGACTCCTGAGTACAGGTGATGCATGTGGAAGCAAGAGTCCTCCGGACACTGATCTGTCTGCCTTGTGCAGATGAGTGTCTGTTATATGCCTGGAGAGATTTCACCATTCAAAGAATTCCGTCTTAAACTGTCAGATACGTTCTGGAAAACAGGACAGTCCTGGATGAGATGGAGCATTCTTCTCAAACTAGAAGGATGTGCAGTATGCTGGGGAGAGCACAGAACCTCAAGATCAAATGCATGCACTTTCATATACGATGCATTTAAATTTCATCATGTAGTAAAACAGGCACTGTGGAATCAGTTGCAACATTGGCTGTAATTTCTAATTGGATCTAAAACCTCAGAGGAATCTCATGCTTATGGTAACCTGCTTTAGACTGTGCCCACAGACCCCTGGGTGTTTGTTTGTTTTGCCATTGGGGTTACTGTAATAGTTTGAAAAACACTAAAGGAAGGTAAAACACTGTCCTTTCCCCATCACTTGCTTGGTGACCTCAAGCAAGTCACCAAACTCTTCAGTTCTCTCATGCAGAGGGAGGTTGAAGATAAGACTTTCTGTTTGGCTGCTTTTGGCTTTTAGGAATCATCTGAGCCTCCCCCTCTCTCCTTCTCTCTCACGTCTCTTTGTCTATAGGTCTGTTGCGCGTTCCTCTCCCACTATTTGCCTTCATCGGCATTTTCACGTGCTAGCTCTTCACTTTGGCCTTTACCTGGTCCGTGGTAATTGTCTCAACTTTCTCTACGTTCTGAAAATTGTTAATTTTTAGTTTTTGCTTTCGCCATCAATTGCTTAATCTGTCGATTTTCATTTAATTCCTTCTATGGAGAGGACTCTGATGGGCTCAACTTATCTTTTTGAAATAGTTCCCCCAGTTCATAGATTCCTGGTACTCTGAGCTCAGCTCCCCACCCTGATGGCATCAGCTGTGGCCAGGGAGAGACAGGGTACTCTGTTAGACAACGTGGCTGCTGTCTTCTAGCAGGGCTGCGGTGATGTCCTGCTTCTTTAGAAGGGAATGTAACTGGCAGGAGTTATATTTTTAAAAATTAAGCTTAACCCCAAACCTCTTGTGACTGTTATCAATCCTATGATAAGTAAAACATGGGGTCTCACATCCAGGTTCGCTATATTGTCATTTTGACACTTAAGATCTTATTTTCTATAGTATGTTACTGTGATTTATTCTACTGACCTGTGTAAAGAAATTCTAGAAAGTGGACACATTACTAAGGTTGTTGAATATTTTAGGCTCAGTAAAGATATGGGGTAATTCCCTATCTATTGCCTTTCATTCAATTCAACAAATATATATAATGAATGCTGATTCTGGATCAGGCACTGTTCTAAGGAGTGTGGGTATAGCAGGGAACAAAATGAATAAAATCCTTGCCCACATAAATCTCATGCTCTAGTGAAATCTAAATGAGTTTGTTTGCTTGTTTCTTCATTTTGAAAATATTGTAAGCATAAATAATTACGTAACAAGAACTCATATATCCCTTACTGTCTTAGTAAGATTTCAACATTTTGTTATACTTATTTCATGTTTTTGTTTGTTTGTTTTGCAGTTTTTTGTTTTTTTGAACCCACAGCCCATGGTATATGGGACTGGCATCTTACTCTTTAAGCCACAGGCACCACCCCTTATTTCAGTTTTTTTAAAGGAAACATTATGTATAGTGTAAAAACTTACCATGTAGCCTCCAATCCCACTCCCCTTTCTTTTCTTTTTCTTCTTTTCTTTGTTTTTGCTTTTTACATTTAAAAACTTTTTAAAAATTATTATGAGTCTGTAATAGTTGTCTGTCTTTATAGGTTAGAGTGACGTTTTGATACAAGCATGCAATTCCATCAAATCAGAGTAGTTGATGTATCTATCGCCTCATCACCTCATTCTCTTTTCATCGCCCTTTCTTAGGGTGCTATGCCCTGAATTGTGTCCCCTCAAAGTAATATGTTGACATCTTACCTCTGGAGTGACTGTATTTGGAAATGAGGCCTAGAAGGAGGTGATTAAAGTTAAATGAGGTCATAAGGGTAGGGCCCTGATCTGAAAGTGCTGGTGCCTTAGAAGAAGAGGAAGAAACACCAAGTTCTCCTTACCATGTGAGGACACAGTCAGAAGGTGGCTGTCTGCAAGCCAGGAAGAGAGCCTTCACCAGGAACCACATTAGCTGGAACCTTGATTTTGAACATTCCAGCCTCCAGAACTGTGAGAAAACTAATCTGTGTTGTTTAAGCCACCCAGTCTACAGTTTTTTGTTATGGAAGCCTGAGTAGACTAAGACACAGAGGTAAATCCTATTCTGAAGTTGCTATTTATCTACTCCCAGCATAATTTATTTTTCCTCCTGCATTTATGTGGAGTCATGAATAAGGACTATATAGAGATTTTTTTTTTTCAATTTAAAAGTCTTTATATAATTTTAATGGTATTGTGTTTTACATACATTGAGTACTCTAAAGAAATGGTCTGTTTTTTCTTTTACAGGACCTTTGCAAATTTCATGAACATTATGGCCAATTCTCCCACAGAAAAAAAATATACAATATTTTTATATACAACTTCAGGTTATTCATAAACCATGACACTCAATCTTGGACATCAGATTAAGAATATTTGCCCAAGTTATAATTACTCTTCAGAATATTCATCCCACCATATTGCAAGGTCCCCAATCATCTGTTACAAAAATAGAGTCAATCATTTCTACCCTTCCATGCTTACTGTATTTGGAAAGTGGACCACATTTTAGAAAGGAACTTAATATAAAGATTGGGAAATTGAGAATTAAAAATAGTTTTCTTTTGAGTCAGCAGAAAATTAAATTATCCTCATATCCCATTTTTCAAGTTTTCCAAATAATTGGAAATAATTGTTTCCCCTCAAAGTAATATGTGGACATCTTACCTCTGGAGTGACTGTATTTGGAAACGAGGCTTAGAAGGAGTCCAACAAGTCAAGAATTGCTTGAGAAGGGTATTGGCTGGATAAGAAGGCTATAGAAGCTATTAAAAATGTGTTTCATTTGACATGCCAGGAGGGGTGTTAGCTATTATAAATAAACAGAAGTAAAAAAGTGACATTCCTGTTATTTAGTACCTTGATTGGCACCGTGAAACACCAAGTGCCATCTTGTTCCCCTGTGAAGTGAGAACATACCTACCTCCTTGGGAAATTGGAAAGCAGGGCTTTTTTTTTTTTAAAACCTGGTGTGAAGTTTCTTGGAAAGGACGCCCAGCATAAGGATGTAATTGTTTTTGGCATGCTGGTTGATGCCTCTGTGCTGTACTTTTCCTTTCCTCCTGAGAGTGACAGAATATTGTGAAAGACATTCAAGGCCAAATGAACATTTATAAATGAATTACCACCTGCCATGAGCACAGAAAGAAATATTGATGTTAAATAGAGCCATTTGAGAACTCAAAAGGGAGGAAGACTGTGGAACCAATGAAGATCTTGATGAGCCTAGCCAAGCTGTGGAAAGGCAAGGTTAAACTGCCCTGGAAAAACAAAAGAACCTAGATCAGTAATGACCTGGAATCACATTCTTGTTTCTGTTGAAATCTAGCATTGCCTAAAAATACAGGAAGCTGTGGAAACATATTCTGAAATTAACTCTGGAGCAAATATTTCCCAGGTAGAAAGTTGGGAAATAGAAGATAATATATATAAAGCAAAAGAAGACAAAGTCTGTGAATGGGAAGAAGGAGAAGAAAGGTAACTGTTAGGTCTTTTGGAATAGAAAGAGGAACAATGAAGCTAAGAGACAGAAGTGAGGCTG
Organism: Perodicticus potto; assembly: GCA_963574655.1. NCBI lineage: Eukaryota > Metazoa > Chordata > Mammalia > Primates > Lorisidae > Perodicticus > Perodicticus potto. Next base: position 20,174 of record CAUYRH010020247.1, on the reverse strand, counting down.
AGGATACTGAATTGCTAAACCTGCAGAGAGATGGGCATTCCTAATGTTATTCTAATGGGCGATTACTAGACTGGACACACACACACACACACACAAAGGTTGAGCATTCCTAGTCCAAAAATTTGAGATTAAAAATGCTCCCAATCCAAGACTTTCTGAGTACTGACATGAGGCAGTGATACATTTGCTTTCTCATGGTTCAATGTATGCAAACTTGCTTCATAGACAATTTTTTTTTTGAGACATTGTCTCATTCTGTTGCCCTAGTTAAAGTGTCCTGGAGTCATACCTCACAGCAACCTCAAACTCTTCAGCTCAAGTGATCCTCTTGCTTCAGCCTCCCAAGTAGCTGGGACTACAGGTGCCTGCTATCATGCTCGGCTAGTTTTTCTGTTTTTAGTGGAGAGATGGAGTCTTCTTGTTCAAGGTGGTCTCAAACTCTGGAGCTCAAGTGGAGCATTCCCAGAGTGCTAGAATTACAGGCATGAGCCGCCGTATCCCAAATTATTAAAACTATTGTATAAAATTACCTTCAAGATATATGTATGAGGTATGCACAAAACATAAATGAATTTTATTTTTAGACTTTGTGTTTCATCCTCAAGTTATCACATTATGTATATGCAAATATTTCCTCTGAAATCTGAAACACTTCTGGTCCCAAGCATTTTGGATAAGGGATACTTTATGTATAGACACACACACACATATATATATATAAAAATATATATATACTCACACACATGCACATATATTTTCTCCCTCTGAGAGAAGTTAGGAGAAGAAGTAATAATATTAGTACGATTCAGCAGGACAGAAAGACTGAAAAACAGGAAAATTATATCTTGACTGGTCCCATAAGTCTGGGTTTCTCCTGAGACTGTGTATATTAGTCAGGGTTCTCCAAAGAAAGAACCAATAGGGTGTGTGTGTGTGTGTGCGCGTATATAAACACTCAGATTTATTGTGAGGAGTTGGCTTTTGCAATTTTTTCATTAAATCATAACTGTGTACATTAATGCATTTATGGGGTACAATATGCTGATTTTATATACAATTTGGAATGCTTATATCAAACTGGTTAACATAACCTTCACCTCCCTTACTTATTTGTTGTGTTAAGACATTTATACTCTACTCTTAATAGTTTTTACATGACAGGCTGGCAAGTTCAAAATCCTCCGAGCCAGACTATGGTAGGCCACTATAGAACCAGAAAGACCTGATGTCCTGCTTTGAAGGCTGTCGGGCAGGAGAATTTTCTTACTAGGGAGAGGGTCAGCTGTTTGTTCTACTCAGACCTTCAACTGATTAGATGAGGCTCACCTACATGATGCACAGACTTTTCTTTCTTTCTTTCTTTCTTTCTTTCTTTCTTTCTTTCTTTCTTTCTTTCTATCTTTCTATCTTTCTATCTTTTCTTTATTTCTTTTTTTTTGAGACAGAGCCTCAAGCTGTCACCCTGGATAGACTGTTGTGGCATCACAGCTCACAGAACCTCAAACTCATGGCCTTAAGCGATTCTCTTGCCTCAGCCTCCCAAGTAGCTGGGACTACATGTGCCCACCCACCATTTTTGGTTGTATTTGTCATTGTTGTTTGGCAGGCCTGGGCTGGATTCGAACCCGCCAGCTCCAGTATATGTGTCTGACGCCTTGGCCACTTGAGCTACAGGTGCAAGTCCATCTACTTTCTTCAGTCCACCAATTTAAATGTTAATCTCATTCAAAAACACCCTCACAGAAACACCCAGAATAATGAATGTCCAAATATCTGGACACCTCCTAGCCCAGTAAAGTTAGCTTAAAGTTAGCACATGAAATTAACCATCGCACTGTGGTAGATTAAAAAGTGGTCCCCCAAGGATACCCACCTCCTCATATCTGGAAGCTGTGAATGTTACCTAATTTAAAAAATGAAAAGGCTCTTTGAAGATATGATCAAGCTAAATATTCTGAGATGAGGAGATTATCCTAGTTCATCTCAGATTTGCTCTGTACCTAATAATATGGATACTGTAAGGGAGAGACAGAGGCAGACTTGACACACCCAGAAGAGGAGGAGGTGATGTGACCCCTCCTGAGCAGACAGAGAGTGAGTGGTGTGACCACAGGCCAAGGAATATGAGCAACCTCCAGAAGCTGAAAGATGCCAGGAGAAGGCGGTCTACCTCCTGAGTAGACAGAGAGGGAGTGATGTGACCAAGCCTAGGAATACCGGCAACCCTCAGAAGCTGGACGACTCCAGGAGGAGGTGATGTGACCCCTTCTGAGCAGACAGAGAGTGAGGGGTGCAACCACAGGCCAAGGAATACCAGCAACTCCCAGAAGCTCAGAAATGGTCCCTTAGAACTTGGAGAAAGCGGGGCCCTGCTGATTCTTTGATTTCAATCCATTGAAACTGATTTCAGAGTTCCTGCTTCCAGAATTGTGAGAAGATGCGTTGCTGTTGTTTTAAGCCTCCAAGTTTGTGTTAATTTGTTCTAGAGGCCCTAGAAAAGTAATATCGAGTCCAAACTGAGAATCAGCAGCAGATAATCACACAGCAAGAACATCAAAGATTGGGTACAGGATTACTCATCATATGAGGTTTTCAGAGTTATAGAATCCTGCTAGGATCCCCTCACATAAGCCTCTTTGACATATGAGTCATGATACCATGTGAGTTTCCCACAGTGAGAAGGTCTATGAGAAAGAATGAAGAATTTACTCTCCCTTTTCAGCAGAATTGTATTTCAGAACAGGTAAGTAACCCCAACTGATGAGGGAAAGCTCTTTTTTAACATAGGGAGAAGAAATTATAGAATTATAAAATCACCAATTTTTAACCCCTAATAAAAAAAAAATAGAAGTAAGCATCAGGCAAGGATCATTAGTGGTCTCTAAAATCATTAGCTGAGTGGTTCTCAAAGTTGGCTGCTCCCTGAGATCATGGAAAAGCTTTGAAAACTACAGACACCTATATCCTACCACTAGAGATTCTGAAATGGTTTCTGGGCACTGGGATATTTGGAAGCAACTTAGCCCAGGTTACAAAGTATTGTTAGGTGACAGGAACTGGCTATTCACCTGCTGCCTACAGACCACTCCCCAGGCTCCTTCTGAGCCTTGATTTTTCTATTCTATAACATGAGAACAATATCACGTATTTTACAGCATAGTTGCTGTGAGGATGAGATAAGATAATGAATGCAAAGTGCTTAGGGAAAGACCTAGCACATAGTAGGTTCACAGTTAATGATCATACTTCTGCTTTAGGCTCTAACCATCTTCCCGCCAAGCTGATGGAAAGAGTGACCTGCTCCTGCTGACAGGACAGTCTGCCCTGTGCTCTCAGAATATACAGAAATGTCAGCATATGCATTTTTATTGGATTTCTTCTCTAGGAGGGCTTCCCTAAAATCCAAAACCCAAATTGCCTATATGAGCAGATAATAGCCTTGTCTATGGATAAGATGTATCCTATGATCCCCACCTGATCCCTGAATTTGGTCCCTCTGCCCGGCTTGTGAATCCCCCTCTCAGACTTCGTTTCCCCCACCCCTGTCAGGTCTCATTCCACATCAGCTTCCGTGAACAAGTATTCCCTTAGCATTATTCTAAGCAATGGAGAAACAGTGCAATGGCCAGAATACTTGTACTCACAGAGCTTAAGTGGAGCAACAGATAATCAACTCAAAAGCAAATAAATAGTATAATTTCAGATAAGTCCTTTGGAAAAATATAAAACACAGCAATTAGATAAAGAGTGGAGGAAGGGCGGGAAAGATCGTTTTCTTTAGCCAGGACAATCAGGAACATCTTTTTTATAGAGACATTTCAACTGAAGGGAATAAAAAGATGGGAATTGCAAAAAAGAAGGGAAAGAGCTTTCCAAATGGAGGCAACGACAAGTGCAAAGGCCAAGGCTAGAATGAGGTTGGGCTGTTTGAAGGATTGAATGAAAGTCCGTGTGACTGGAGCTGGTAGCGAGAGAAGAGGGCAGAGACGGAAGCAGGGATTACATCATGCAGAGCCATGGGAAGGAGTTGAATTCTGTTCTATTGGAATGGAAATCCAGTGAAGAACTTTCCTGATTTTCACCTTCATGCTGACTGTTGTGTGTAACTGGACCACACTGGGACAGCAGTGGAGGCAGGCTGACCAGCAGAGGTGGGGTGGTGGTGGGTTATCATAGTTGTTGACAAGAGATACTGGTGGTTTGGATTATAGTTCTACTATAGCAATGCAGATGGTAGGGACTGGCAGAGAATGTGAAACGCGTTGAAGTTGAACCAACTGGATGTGGGTAAAAGGGAACAAGAAGAATCAGGAATCAAGAATGACCCTTAGATTCTCAGCCTACACAACTGATGATTTGTGGCATCATTTAATTAGATAAGAAGGAGTCTGGAGGAGAGTAGATTTTGGAAAAAAAGAAAAAACCAACCAATTGAAAATATGTGGGTCTTAAGTAAATAACAGAGGTCCAAGTCTGAAACTCAGAGAGAGCCTGGCTTAAATCATAAATTTGGAAATCATTAGGTTATTAGATTTGATAATTATTACAGTCACGAGAGACAAGATAAATGGAGAAGAAAGAGGGTTCAAGGACAAAGACCCCAGCATCCAGTGTGTAGCGTGAGTTACAGTTGCGGCCTAGCCCCTGCCTCACCTTTTGGGCTCTCTATCTAATGGTAATCACCTTCTGGCCCTACCTCAAAGCAGGGGCTCTACCTGTTTTTGTCAATAAACTCTGCTTTTCCCTTTATCTCAGTCTCAGCTGATCTTTCAATCTGTCTTCTTCACTGTCTCCATTGCCCATGGCCTTGCTTGGGTAGTTTATCTCCCAGCCAGCTTGCTGCCTCCTGGAGGGCAGTGCACACGTCCCATAAATCCCTGTCTCACCTTCAGAATCTAACAGACAACTATGAAGTACTTGACCATAATGCTGATTGGTATGGTGATGCTGCTTGGGAAATGCCCCATGAGGCCATGTTGGCGATGCTGTGTTTACAAGCCCTGGGTCTGGCACACCCACTTCCATGGTGGTGCCATCGACTCCACTATGGGAGGTGAAGTAAGTAACGGAGTATCCCCCAGCAAGGCAGGTGGGCAGAGCACATCACAAAGAAGTCAAGTTACTCTCTTGGTAAACAAGCACAAAAAGACAAGCAAACAGAACAAAACACCACAGCACAAACAATATTCAAACTCCATTGGAAGGGAAAGGCCTTCAGCACCCACTTCCAGATGCTGAGCACAGGATCTGTGTGTTGAGGGAGGCAAGCCAGTTTGAACCCTGGAGAGAGTCAGCCCTTTCTCATTTGTAGAACACGGACGTGACTGAAAAGGTGGTGGCAGAGCCTGTGCTCTGTGCCTTTCTTTCCTGCTTGAATTTTGAGTTATCTGGTGCTTGAAGAGCAGTTGGATCATCCTTACCGACTCTTCACAGCCTTCTCAAAGCCCGTGCAGCACAAAAAGACAAAGAAGCTTGCAGGCTCAGAGGAAAGGGAGAAATGAAAGCGGAAGGGAAGCCGTGCATTGAATCCAGGGAACAAAAAGAGAAACTGGGAGCAGCAGATGCTTCATCTCGGATCAGCTACAACTTGGTACACCACCTGGTCCGAATTAATATAATTACCAATGAAACTGTGGTGCTGTGGTGTTTTGTGTTGTGGTGTGGTGTTTTGTTTTGTTTGCTTGTCTTTTTGTGTTTGTTTACCAAGAGAGTAATTTGACTATCAGAAACAAAGAAAAGAGAAGAATTTTGGAAAAGGGACAGAAAGGCTTGATGTGGACCATGAATCAAGAAAGAGAGAATAAATGGAAAAGTAGGCAGAAGAAAAACCCAGATGAACTATGGGTTAGTGGGAAAATTATAAACTAAAATGGAAAAAAGAAGAACTCCTCTTAGGGTATACTTCGGGATACATTAGAGTCTTCAGAATACTAGCCAAGAATGATGAATAACAATCTCTTGAATGGAATTAGAATTAATACAATATTAATTAACTTTAGTGATATAGCACATGGTTAAAGTTATTTGGAAAATCAGAAAAATTAAACAATATATAATTTGTATAATTCATGAAAGCCACAAGGAAGGAATTGTTTTCAATTACTATAATGAATGTACTCTTAATAACATTTAGGTACTTAGGGCAATTAATGAGTTTTCATTGGTAATTATATTAATAATAAGACAGAGATATGGACTGTGGTATATCAAAATTCATGTGAATATAAAAATTCAGAAGGAAAGAAGTGCTTTCTTTCTGAGGCCTTCTATATTTCAGAAAGGCTATTTTTTTTTAATTTTATAGTCACATTCACAAAATGATAGCATTTAAAGTAAAAAGTATTCTATGAGCATAGTCTGTTCATTCCCTCTTGCAAATCCTAACACCTCTATAGTTGGGAAGATTTGACCACAGTCGACATCGGTTTATAAAAGCTAAAATGCCTTGCTACTATGACAATGTTTAGTGGCAGATGAACACCCATGTATCTAGTCTGCCTGGCTTCACCAATCCAGATGGCAGCAGGGTCCTCCAGAGTCTCATCCACGGACCATCTGGGCTTGTGGGGAGGGCCTGTGCTTTTGATGTTTTTTTTTCCTGGTGAATCACATCAAGGATAGTGGGGAAAAGATAGGGGTCATTGGCCACAAACCTATTAGTTGTTTTGTTGCATTCATGTATTATCTTTGATCCTTGCTGGCACCACTGAAATTAAAAAAGGTATCATCAAAAGCATTTGACCTGAGATTCAGGCCGGTTAGCTGCAGTGTCTGCCCCCTCACCTCAATGAGCTAAGTGTCATGTTCAGTGGCTGTTAGGGTACCATGGTACACTGATCCATTCTCTCTGCCTTCCAGACCCCTGGGTATCCTTACTAGGTGTTCACATCAGGTTCACTGCAGACTCTGGGTGAGGGCACCCATATATATATAAAATCCATGGCTTTGGACTTGTTTCAGAAGCCCTGAGGGTCCTCAAGGAGAGGGAACTTGGTAATAGGTCTCCTGAGTGACTCATAATTTCTCTCTCTCACTCCTTTGGTGGCTCTGGATCAGGCTTGGCTCAGAACAATGAAAAACTAATGGGTGCTGCAGCAAATGTGGGGTTCCCAGGTACTCTTCAACAATGTTGATTACTGCCATGCCCATTTACTAGGGAAAATGAGCAGAGAAGTCACATATTTCCTCCTCAGAATTTGGGGAGCAGAAAATCCATGATAGAAGAAAGAATACAAGTGAACACAAGGGCATAGCAGAGGCCTGGGTTGCGTCCTCCACCTTTAGGTCAGAGACTGGCACACTGAGCTCCAGAGAGGTTAAGGGATTTGCTCAAGGTTGTAGCTGATCCGAGATGAAGCATTACTTTCTTCCTTCCACAAAGCGGCATTCCTTCTGTACAACCAAAAATATTTCAGGCCCTCGTTGACAAAAAGGGACCAATAAGAGAGTGCCCCTAAACCCAACCCTTGACCCTTGGCAGGTGGCCCCTCTATACTTAACAACTTTTCTTTTCAGATGTGGCCTGTATTGCTTCTCCCATGGCATTAGGCCATGAATGGGACTCTCTCTCTAGAGACTGAGCAGCCCAGCCCGGCTTTTCATTGGATTGCAGGGAAACTGTGTTTGAAATGACTCTGCTCTTGTCTTAACAGGCATGACCCTTACTCCTGGGACACATTTTTCACTGTCATGTCTGCCTAGTAGCTTAAATGAAGGAAGTGATTCATTTGAATTTTTTGCATTCTCTCTTTCATTACTAGAAGAACCCTTGGGTCATTTATAACTTAGACCTGGCCCCTCTCAACCTTTATTTAGAAAAAAGTATGAACACTCTCCCTGTTCATAGGAGGCCTGGTTCCCTTTCACCCCATTTCCTTTTGTTCACAAGGTCGGTATTTTTGCCTTCTCTCCTTGCTTAGATTATTTTTACATATCTAATGAAAGGGAAGCTCAGCGATGACCTCTAAGAGCTCTCGTCGCTTTATGGCTTGTGAAATCCCATATAGCCTTGTCCTTTGTCCACCCCCTTCTCATGTGGCCTGAAGTATTTTTCTCTAATGAACACAATTTCAGAGAGTGAATTTTGGCTGAACATGAAGACCATCAAATAGCAATTATACACATAGGTGCCTGTAAAGTAAATGGGTTGTCTTCAGAAGTGGTGCGTTTCACTTCATCTTCATTTGGAGTATGCAGTGAGCGTGCAGTGGACTGTGGCCCTGGTCAGGGAGAGGATCGCTGGGCGTCATGCGAGGAGGAGGTGGCTCAACTGTAGTGAGCATTTGCATGTTTTTTATGTGGGAGGTAAGTAAAGCAAAGACAAATGAGGCCGTCTAGCATGTTACATTAAAAGGTCCCTTAAGTCCTTTTCCACTTACATTACATCTAGGTGCATCCCAATATTAACAAGAAAAGTTTTTAGATGGAACTTATTTCTTTGAGTTGTTGACCTGGAGTGATTAGAGAGAGTTTTTTTTTTGTTTTTAATAGAAGAAGAAAATTAGGTTCCAAAAGGTATTTTTTTTTCCACGATCACACACAGCGAGTCATGTTGTTTATTTTTAAAAAGTAGCCATGCTGTGTGGATTATATAGAATATGTAAGCAGAACAGTTACAGCATGAGGGTGTTCTAAATTTCCCTGTTAACTGGGGCTGGAAATTCCTACTTCTCTAGCTGCTATTACAGATGTATTTTAGGAAAGGGACCAATTTTGCTCCTCTGTGTAACACTCTGATTCATGAGACATGGAAAGAAAGTGGCAGTGTGGAGTAGGTGAGTTTCTGTCAATACCTTAGATCAGGGGTCCTCAAACTTTTTAAACAGGGGGCCGGTTAATTGTCCCTTAAACCACTGGAGGGCTGGACTATAGTTTTAAAAAAGAAACTATGGGCTCGGTGCCTGTGGCTCAAGCCATGTACACCTGAGCTGGTGGGTTCGAATCCAGCCCAGGCCCACCAAACAACAATGACAGCTTCAACCAAAAAATAGCCCAGTGTTGTGGTGGGTGCCTGTAGTCCCAGCTACTTGGGAGGCGGAGGCCAGAGAATCTCTTAAGCCCAGGAGTTGGAGGTTGCTGTGAGCTATGAAGCCACAGCTCTCTACCCAGGATGACAGCTTGAGGCTCTGTCTCAAAAACAAAACAAACAAAAAAAAACTATGAACAAATTCCTATGCACACTGCACAAAGACCTCCTAACTTCAGAAAAAAAGGGCCCCCCATTAACCTCAAAAAAAAAAGGCCCTACTAACTGCAAAAAAAAAAAAATCCTAACTTGTTCTCACCTCAGTCCTCAGGCAGCAGCAGGCTCTGCACAGGCAAGCTCAAGACTCATGAGACTGAGAGGAGGAGTCAGACAGAGAGAAGGAGGGGAGTCGGAGAGTGCGGCGCACATTCCACACATGCGCACTGCGGCTGGGATGAGTGGGCTGCTAAGCTGGACAGGCAGCGGCAGCAAAAACACCCTGCAGCCAGATAAATGTGCTCAGCGGGCCGCATGTGGCCCGGGGGCTGTTGTTTGAGGACCCCTGCCTTAGATGCAACATATAAGAGGAAGCAGTGTAGCAAGACGCAGCCCTTCACATACCTGAAGCTATCTGCGGTTTATAAAAGGTCTATTTCAACACTGTGGTTCATGTTTCTAAGCCTACAACTTAGTACTTTGGGTAGACGCTTAGCACTTTGAGTGTCTTGTCTGTGTCCAGCCCATAATGATTTCACTTAATTTACTAATAGTTACGTGACAGGAAGGCTCTGTAGGGATAGGGTAAAGCGAGGTACCTTGAGGGTGATGTCAGAATGATGATGAAGGTGAGCTTTGAGCTCAGAAGCACTGTGTTCTAATGTCAACTCTGCCATTTACTAGTACAGTGACCTTGAGGAAGTTAGCTAAGGTACACAAGTCTGAGTGCTCTTATAGTAAAATACCCCTTAGAGTTATTTTGAGAATAGGTTAAATAATATCTGGAAGGCACTTGAGAGAATGCTAGACACATATGAAGTATTCCATAAGAGTTAATTATTTCTGATAATATATCAGAGCAGAAGAAAGGGACTGGAGTGAGGGCAGAGTAGGTATCAAGGAAAAGTCATGTCTACAAAGCAGATTTTCCCAGTGTCAGTTTTAGCCAGGCCATCTTATCTCCAGACAAAGACTGGGTCTCAGAACAAAGGCCGGGAGGGCAGCGCGGAGACCCATGTTATAAAGGTCTCCTCCGTCTGTGTCAGCTTCGGCAGGACAGTGAGCATGTGTTGCTGGCCTTTGTATGGCCCAGCATTTTCAGTCTGCCTCTTGGTCTCACTTTTCCTCCTTACTCCAACCTTCTTGCGTTCCACACTTCAGCTATTAGGAATGTCTGATCTCAGATAATTACACAGGTTGTTCTTCTGCCTGGAAACCATTGCTGGCTAGTTAATTCTGAGTTGGATGTCATTTCTCAGCTTCAGCGTAACTTCCTGTGGAAAGCTCCCTGACCCACTAGACTGACCAGAGGGCCTCGCCTGTGTATTTCATCGTCTGCCAGGGAACTCACCCCCCTTATTATAATTACTTGTTCTCACTTGTTTTCCCCGCCAGCTTGGAAGTTCAGTGAGCGTAGGGACCTCACAAAACTAGAATAATCTAGTTTATTCACGACACACAGCAGTATCCCCAGCACTTAGCATGGGAGGTGGTAATTGACAGGAATTCTATAAATACCAATTAAATATGTGAGTGAATGAATGGGTCATATGCTGAAGTTTAGAGAAGGGGAAGTCACTTTAGGTCTACGCTAGCATTTCTACTCTGGTCTGAAAAGAGCCTTCCTAGGATAAAATCCTTGTTGTTCTCCTTTTCCTTCCAGAAACTACCTACAAATTATTTATATCTCAAAACATAGAAGGCTTTCCACGTAATTAACAATAATACATTCAGGGACCATCTCTTACTAAAGTTATGGACGCATTAAGATCTTGGTGCTTCATCAGTGAAAGGTTACAGAGTCAAAGATGAAAGATTATTCTGAGGTGTGAAATGAAAGGAAAACAGAGGCCTGGTTTGTACAATGAAAATGGCTTTATTCCACCTGGGTGCAGGTGAAGTGGGATATCCAACTGGGCTGGGAAGAAATCCACAGGTGGGTAATGGCGAACACAAGTTTTAAAGGTCAGGAAGGTGGGTGTGGGGACATTCCCTTTCCTGGGTTGGACTTCGATTGTAAGGGTGGAGGTTGACCCATGCACCTTTCCCAAGTAGGACATCCGGCAGCGTAGGGTGAGGGTTGACCCATTCACCATTCTTATGTGGGACATCTGGTGGGAAAAGGTAAGGGGTTGATTCTTTTAGGTGGGTCCACCCTATTTGGGCGGGGTTTGACCCTATCAATCAGATAAAGACGAATGTTTAGTCTGGGTGCAGTGGTTCACCTGTAATCCCAGCATTTTGGGAGGCCGAGGTGGGAAGATCCCTTGAGCTCAGGAGTTTGAGTTTCTAGTGCATTATGCTTGAGCCACTCTGACTTGTGAGACAGAATTAGACCTTGTCTCTAAGAATGAAAGAAGAAGAAGAAGAGGAGGAGGAGGAGAAAGATGTGACATAGTTGTCGGTGTCGATGTCTTCAAATCATGTTGAAAACCACGGCATGATATCACTGTGAAAGGAAAACTAGTTTGGGTTTCTTCTCAGCTTGAATCTGTTTATACTATTTTTGGATACAAAAGACTCTCAATCACTTTCCCCTTCATTGGGACTTTTCCAATTTAGCATATGACCTCCTCTCAATCAGTGGTTAAATATGGAGTGACCACACATTTATCATTCAAACCGAGGTACTTTTGAGTTTCAACCTGCGACCTAAGCCTGGGCTCACTTCCTCTTCACATCGTTGTGTTCAACAAATAAAAGAGGAATTACAAGCCTAACTTCCTCTAGAACAGAGGACTGGAAGGGTGTACTGACGAATATAGTTTACACTGGATGTGGACTTCAAAACTCCAGCCAGTTGCTATGCAGTAGAGCTTCGTAATGGAAGTTAAACAACATATGGGGATGTGTATTTTATTTTTCCATGAAGAAATAATTCATCTTGAAATAGTTTCTAACATAAACAGAAGAACTCCCAGATTCCCTTCACCTAGTTCCTCCACTGGTAGTGTTTCCCTGCCTTGCTCTGCCCTCTTTCTCGAGTGTGTGATTTGTGATGAGGAGGGAGAGTCCATTCTAGTTTCTAATACCATAGCAGCACTATCAGCTGGAAGACTTGGCCAGCCACCACACAAGAGGGGCTCGAAGGGGGAGAGCAAAACTATTTTTGTAGAAGACCTCCATGTACTAACTGCTTTGCAAGTATTACCTCTTTAGGTCCTTGGAAGAATCCACTTAGGTAGGTGTTATTATTCCCACTTTACAGATGAAGAAACTGAGGCAGGTAACTTTCCCAAGGTCATGGGGCCAGGAAATGGGCACATCTGCAATAGCATTTTAAAGTTTCTCTGGCTTGGCGCCCACCGCACAGGGATTAGGGCGTCAGCCATACACCGAAGTTGGCGGGTTCGCACCCGGCCTGGGTCAGCTAACCAACAATGACAACTGCAACAACAACAACAAAAATAGCCCAGTGTTGTGGCAGACACCTGTAGTCCCAGCTACTTGGGAGCCTGAGGCAAAAGAATAGCTTGAGCCCAAGAGTTTGGGGTTGCTGTGAGCTGTGATGCTACAGCACTCTACCCAGGGCAACATAGTGAGACTGTCTCCAAAAAAAAAGTTTCTCCTTCCATCACAGTATCACTGTAAGAAGACTATTCCCATTGGAAATAAAAGGACCCAGCTCAGCCCTAAATCTATGTTATCTTGGACAATCCACTTCACTTTATAGGAATTCAGTTTTTTCAGTTGTAAATGAAGGAGGATGGATTAGATTAGCCTTACAATTACTTTTAGCTAGAAACTCTTTGCATAATTTAATAAGTATAAAATTTTTGCTAGCTCACTGATGAAAGTACATTGAATATATTAGTGTCTATGATAAGGACAGGAAAAATGGGACTGAGAGTCCCATTTAATTCAGCTGAAACTAGTTAGTTCCCCCTATCTGTTGAGTTTTCCATTTGGCAGCTTCCTTACAGCATCTATCTGTCCTTGACCTTGTGCTGCGTTTTATCCTAAACCAGCCACTGGGCTGGGAGCTTTGTATGCTCACTCTTCACATCCTAGGAGTTGGGATAATTCCAAGGGATAGGGGTTGAGTTTGTCTCCACTGGAGAAATGGAAAGTATTGACTGAAGGAATCCTCCTTTGGTCAGGGGCTTGGTTTTGAATTCACCGCTGATAACCCATTAAGTCACTCTGTGTACAAGTTTCCTTTGCCCATTCTATCTTCAAAGTGTTCTATTAAAAATACCCTCTTCCAAATTATTTGACTATTCTTCATAAAATGCAGTACGCATACCCACAAAGCTATGCAGGGCTCCAAGAGGCAAACCCAACCAAACAAAAAGCCAGCCATACGATGAACACAGCTCCCATAGGGTAGCTCCCCGTTTCCAATTAAATAGTTGGTAATCTAATATATATATGCACACACATAAACTTAAAGACTGCCGTCTTATAAAGCAGAAGTAAAAAGTGCCATGATTTTTAACACAAAATTAAGAACTCCCAACAACCTTAACGTTGCTATGGATTCTTTCATTTTGTTCCCAGGGATCTGGAGGTAAATTTCTTCTGTCATTAAAGATTCTGGGTGGGAAAGTGTGAGAGGCAGTGATATTTAATGAGTATGACATATTGCCCACTATATTGTATGTGCTCAAAATAAAGCCATTGTTGTTGCTATTGTTATGTCTAGGGCAGTTCTCTTCTTGAATCATTTCTTAACCATTCCCCTGAGTTTTTCCATATTGTTTTATATCTTTACAATAGGAATTATTTCAACATTTGACAACCAGTAAAAGCAGATCCAACCTTCTCTCCTTTATTCTGAAGCTATCCCTTGGTTCCGAATCCCCTAGGTTGCAAATCTACAGTTTGGAAAGACAGTCACTATTAAGTCAGGAACATGTGACGAACGTATGATGGTAGTTAATCTATCCCATCTGAGACTTTTTTCTCCTGACCAAACATTCCTAGTTCCTTCAACTCTACATTATACAAAGTGACATTTAGCTTCTCTCACCTTCAAAAGGTATAATACTTTGGCTTGTCTATATCTCTTTCAAAGGATTGATCCAATGGTACTAAGAGACTTCTTATTCCTGCTGTATACCTCCCATTGAAACCCGATTAGGCCTAGGAGGGGCATAATAGAGGGGAGATAGAGAGAGGCTCCTGGAGAAGTCATCACCACCTTGTAAATATGTTCACCAGCAATAATCGGGAAGTACAACCCAACCTATTAAAACAGCTGAAGTTATTTGGCTGTTCAGCATTCATTTTTTCTTTCTTTCTCTTCCTCCCCCTCCTTCCTTCCCTCCCTCCTTTCTCTCTCTTTTTTCTCTCTTTCTTCCTTTTTAGGAACTGTCTCTTCCCCAGGGATAGTGTCTTTTGGGACTATAACCAGGGGTCCTGTTTATATCCCCTAAAGGGCAGCAATGGTGCAAGGTAAGCCAGTAATTGGATTTCCACCCCATTCTGGCTGGGTGCTACAAGCCATGTTGCATTTTCTGCTTTCTGCCTCCCACTGCTTCTCTGCACCTCACATCCTTCCCACAGTCCTTTTGTTTAAGGTTGCTGGAATTACCACCTATTGCTTATAACCAAGTACCCGTAACTCCTGCCATCGCTGGATGTGGTGCTGGGCCCATCTGCCGTCTCGACACGTCTTCAGCATCTCTCTCTGATGGTTTCTGCAATACTATTCATACAATTAAAAAATCTATGACTGAATTATTGTACACAGCTATGACTCAATAAAAAATAAAAAAAAAATCTATAAGTAATTTCTTGTCTTTTAATTCGACCAGGATGCATTGTCTGTCTTTGTTTCTGGGAGGCTGAATTCACATAGGGAAACCTGGACTTGTTTTTGTCTTTCTCTCCTTTCTATAGTATGATTCTATCATTTTACTGAAAATATAACTTAATAAAACATATGGTTTTGCCTGAACATAACAGATTAATGGAAAGCCACTTGTCTACCTGGGCAAGGTAATCAGAAGAAGTCTGCTCAGCCATGCCATCGAGTGGGGCTGAGGCTCTGTATTCTCTTCCATGTAAAACTGGGGGAGTCAGAAGTGTCTGCATCTGCCACAATGTCAGCATTCTGCAATTAAGTCAGATTTTAGCCTCTTGCTGGTGTTAAAAATGACAAAAGGAAAAGCAGATAAGCATAAGATTAAAAATAATACTTGAGTGAAGATGAAAGCTTTGTCAGCAGAGTGGCAAGGTAATGTGAGAAAAATGGCTTTCATGTTACAGTGAGGCAGGGAGTGTCCTGCTTGTCCTTGACACAGATTCAGCCAGGCAGCTCTCTCCGACATGTCTGGACTCATTTTTTACAGTTCAGCGTTTTTGATTTTTTTTTTTTTTTTTTTTTGAGACAGAGTCTCGCTCTGTCACCCTGGGTAAAGTGCTGTGGTGTCATAGCTCACAGCAACCTCAAACTCCTGGGCTCAAGGGATCATACTACCTCAACCTCCTGAGTAGCTAGGACTACATCACACAGGCTAGTTTTCCTATTTTTCTTTTTTCTTTTTCTTTTTTTTGCAGTTTTTGGCCGGGGCTGCGTTTGAACCCACCACCTCCAGTATATTGGGCCGGTGCCCTACTCTTTGAGCCATAGACACTGCCCCTTTTTTTTCTTTTTGTTTTTGGGGAATCATTGAGTGTACAAAGAGTCAGGTGACACTACTTGCATTTGCTAGGTAAAGAACCTCTAATAATAGTGTCTCATTACACACTGTTTCCCCCCATCTTTTCCCTCCTTCCCTCTCTCTGTTCCCCCATTTCCCTCCCCCAAACATGCATTAGCATCAATTGTCCTCATATCAGAATTGAGCAAATCGCAAAGAATGTGCTCTAATGGGCTTTACTAAGTGCATCTTAGTAAAGCTTCTCCATTCTTATGATACTTTACTACGAAGAATGTGTTCTACCTCAATCCAGGTTAATACAAAAGATGTAAAGTCTCCTTTTTTACTGGCTAAATAGTATTCCATAGTATACATATCCAACAGCTTGTTAATGCATTCCTGGGTCGGTGGGCATTTAGGCTGTTTCCACATTTTGGAATTGAAAATTGAGCTGCAATAAACAGCCTAGTGCAAATGTCTTTATGATAAAAGGGATAGGAGGATCAAATGGGAGGTCTAGTTTGAGTTCTTTGAGGGTTCTCCATACTTCCTTCTAAAGGGTTGTATTAGTTTGCAGTCCCACCAGCAGTGTAAAAGTGTTCTCTTCTCTCTACAACCATGCCAACATCTGCAGCTTTGAGTCTTTGTGATGTGGGCCATTTTCACTGTGGTTAGGTGATATCTCAAGGTGGTTTTGATTTGCATTTCTCTGATAATTAGGGACAATAAACATTTTTTCACATGTTGTTAACCATTCATCTGTCTTCTTTAGAGAATGTTCTATTCATCTCACTTGCCCATTGATATAAGGGATTATTAGTAGAGATGGGGGTCTCACTCTTGCTCAAGCTGGTCTCCAACCCCTGAGCTCAAGGGATCCTCCCACCTTGGCCTCCAAGAGTGCTAGGATGCCAAACATGAGCCACTTCACCCAGCCACAGTTCAGGTTTTTTGTTAATAAAGTTTCATTCCTTACTAAAGTTTCTTACCTTATTGGTAATATCTTAGCCAGATTTTTGACTGGGCTTACCAGATACTTTCTCTGAGACATAGAGATGCTGGGAAGAGATATTAGTGCAAGAAGTTTATTGGGTAAAGGGGATAATATTTGTGAAAGCAAGAAGAACAAGGGGCCAGGATGAGTGGGGGAAGACTAGACTGCAATGCTGATCCTTCTCATATGAAAGGAAAGGGCAGAGGAAGCAGGATTGCCTGGGAGAGGCCCGGCTGCTGGTTAGATCTAGTGGCCTCTGAGCTGACAGGGAGCCCCAGTGAAGATTGCTTGTTAGAGGAGTCCGGCTCTGGGGGACGTGGCTGGGCTCTTGCACCCTCATCAGACAGATTATGTAGTCATTGGTGGGAGAGTGTTGGGGAACATCATAGCCTCGGTCAAAGATCTGAAGATCCCGAGGTCACAAACAGCAGCATTTTGCATCTGAACAGAGATCCAACCAGGGTGTCCCCTGGCTGCCACTCTGTCCTGCACTGTCCAGCTGCTCAGTGCCTGGGCTCTGGAGACAGAGTCCAGGTCTGAACCCATCTTCAGCACTCCTTCACTGGGTAATCTTAAAAAATGTATTAAACCTTTTTGTGCTTCACAGTCTGCATCCTTAAAGTGAAGACGAAAATCAGTAATGACCTTGTAGATTATTGTAAAGCTCTCGGAGAAATGCTTGACACAGGGCGCACGCACAATATGTATTTGCTGTTATCATTATTCATTGAATGTCAGCTAGGTGCCAGTCCGCTTTGACCTATCTTATGGCATCACTCAGACTGACCTTTCCAGATGTGCTCAGTTTATCTTTGAAGCAATGATTACAACTTACTTTTTATTGAAACTATATCCGAGAGACTGAGAGACATTAATGCTCTGAGTACTGATCAGCGTCAGTGCCATGATCACGAACATGGGTCGTGCCTTCTGCGCAGACTGCGGTTTCTGGTTTTTATTTTTAAGAGATTATTTTGTTTTCCTTCAGAGTTTAGTGTTGGCCACAGACACTAACTGAAAAGTGACAGCCTTTCAGCTGTAAATGTCAGGTTTCCATTTATTTACAAGTTGAGGAGAAACAAGGAAGCACTGTGCCCAGACGATCACATAAGTGTGAGTAAACAGGCTCGCACGTGGCACTTTTAGGAAGTATGGAGAAAAGAACTTCCTTAAAAGAAGTCCCCTAAGTGCTGCCAGGGAGATCATTGTATTTACTTAGCAAACACTTACACAGTGGTTACAGGCCCCAGATGTCCCTGCTGGTGCTTCACAAACAACAATTAATTTAATCCTTACAACCGCTCTATGATGTAAGAACCGGGTGTAAGTACCTGTACTACCTGGCATTAATGCCCTCATTTTATAGGCAGGGTAAGTGAAATTGAGTAACTTGCCTGAGGACAGACTCCAGTAAGAAGAATTGGAATTCGAAGCCAGGCAGGGTTCGTGTCTCCAGGTTTCTGTTCTTAACCACCCAGCAGTCCCGCCTTCTAAGTTACCTTCTTTCACATGCATCCCTGTGCTTCCCCTCACCCTACTGGGAGGAATCACTGCAGCATAAATTTCTGGAAAAAAGGTCTTCATTTACTCTGGGGCTGAGGATCCATCTAGCTTGCTTTAGAGAGGAGCCCTTAAATTGTGACTCTGAGTTTCTGTTACTTCAGGACTTCTAATTTGGGACTTGACGGAACCCACCTGTTACTGGTTCCTTGGGTTGAGTCTGCCAATTGCTTGGCAAAACATAGCACAAACTGCCAAACCTTGAGCCACATTCAAGGGCGATACTAATGATCTCCAGCTAACAAAGTTGAGAAGTCGGAAAGAGTGATGCAGGATTTTGGATTTGGAAACTTACTTTGCCTTAGGGTTAATATTATTTTCCATCTTATATTCAAAACAGCTTCTTAACGTTTCTGGCTGTGTTTCCTATTTTTCCATGTGTGCATTTGTGTGCTGTGTTTCTTTGTTTTTGTTTTTGTTTTTTTCATAGAGACAGAGTCTCACTTTTTTGCCCTCGGTACAGTGCCGTGGCGTCACAGCTCACAGCAACCTCCAACTCCTGGGCTTAGGCGATTCTATTGCCTCAGCCTCCCGAGTAGCTGGGACTACAGGCGCCTGCCACAATGCCCGGCTATTGTTCTGTTTTGCAGTTCTGCCTAAGCTGGGTTAGAACCCGCTACCTTCGGTATATGGGGCCGGCGCCCTACTCGATGAGCCACAGGCGCCGCCCTGTGTGCTGTGTTTTTGTGTTGTACCTTTCCCCGCAGGTGGAACAGCTGCACATTGCATTTGATTTTCATATCAAGCTGTCATGATTTATAGGAGATTTTCAGAAAACAAAGCCCTAATATAAAAAAGAAGAAAAATAAGAAGGCAGTTAGAAATCCCTACAAAGAGAGAAGAAAAGATTCAAAATAAATAAAAACTCAGTACTACTGAACTAGAAGTTAGGTGGTCTGAATTCTAACCCCAACTCTTTCATAAATTTTTTGTGTGATCTTGAGCAAAAAATAAATAAATAAACAAAATAAAAATAACCCTTTTAATTTTTCTGGGCCTTAGGTTGTAATTTTTATCATAAATTCAACCTCAATAATCTTTAGAACTTTTAAGAAAGGGTGATGGCATAGCACTCTGAAAGGGAAAAAATAAAGCAGTAAATAAAATAAAATAAAATAAATCAAGAGCAAAGGGAAAAATAATAATATTATTTTTTTTTTTTTTTAGACAGACTCTCACTTTTCACCCTGGATAGAGTGAGGTGGCATCATAGCTCACAGCAACCTCAAACAACTTGAGTTCAAATGATCCTCTTGCCTCAGCCTCCAGAATAGCTGGTAACTACAGGCACCTGCCATAATGCCTAGCTAGTTTTTCTATTTTTAGTAGAGATGGGGTCTCGCCCTTGCTAAGGCTGGTCTCAAACTCTTGAGCTCAACCAATCCACCCAAAGTGCTGGGATTATAGGAGTGGGCCACTGTCCTCAGCTATTATTATAAATTTTAATTTTACAAAAGCCATAGCAGATAGAAAGTAAGGGTCTATTTCAAAGACATAATACCTACTTAATTACATAACTCTTTTTTTTTCTTGATTTCTTTTTTTTTTTTTTTTATTGTTGGGGATTCATTGAGGGTACAAGAAACCAGGTTACACTAATTGCATTTGTTAGGTAAAGTCCCTCTTACAATCATGTTTTGCCCCCAAAAGGTGTGGCACACACCAAGACTCCACCCCACCTTGCGCCTTCCCTCTCTCTTCTCTTCCTTTTCCCACCCCTCCCTCATTCTTTCTCTGCTCTCCCCTTCCCTCACCCCCACCATGTCATTAATTGTCATTAATTGTCCTCATATCAAAATTGAGTACATGGGATTCATGCTTCTCCATTCTTGTGATGCTTTACTAAGAATAA
>CAUYRH010020246.1:0-12344 GCA_963574655.1 Perodicticus potto | reverse complement strand
ATGCAGCCTTAAAGAAAGATGGAGACTTTACCTCTTTCCTGTTTACATGGATGGAGCTGGAACATATTCTTCTTAGCAAAGTATCTCAAGAATGGAAGAAAAAGTATCCAATGTACTCAGCCCTACTATGAAGCTAATTTAAAAGTTTTCATATGAAGGCTATAACCCAAATATAGCACAAGAATATGGGGAAAGGGGCAAGGAAGTGGAGGGGAAGGGAGAGGTTGAAGTGGATGGAGAGTAATTGTTGGGGCCACACCTATGGTGCATCTTAGAAGGGTACAGGTGAAACTTACTAAATGCAAAATACAAATGTCTTCATACAATTACTAAGACAATGCCCATGAAGGGTATGTTAAACATTTTGATGAAAACATTTCAGGTTGTATATGAAACCAGCACATTTTACCCCTTGATTACACTAATGTACGTGGCTATGATTTAATGAAAATAAATAAGTAAATAAATAAAAATCCTCAAAGAAAGAATTGGAAAAAACACTGGAAGATATCGGCCTGGGGGAAGACTTTATGAGGAAGACTATCATGGCAATAGCAACAACTGCAACAATAAACAAATGGGACTTAATCAAACTGAAAAGCTACTGTACAGCCAGGGAGACAACAACCAAAGCAAATAGACGACTTACCCAATGGGAAAGGATATTTGCCCATTTTGCATCTGAAAAAAGTTTAATCACCAGGATCTATACAGAACTTCAATTAATCTATAAGACTAAAACCAACAATCCCATACATCAATGGGGAAGAGAGATGAAGAGAATCTTCTCTAAAGATGACAGATGAATGCCCAGTAAACACTTGAAAAAATGCTCATCATCCCAAAGTATTAGAGAAATGCAAATTAAAACCACCCTGAGATACCATCTAACTCCAGTGAGAATGTCCTATATCACAAAACCTCAAAACTGCAGATATTGCTGCAGATGTGGTGAGAAAGGAAATTTCTACAATGCTGGTGGGATTGCATACTAATACAGCCTTTTTGGAAGGAGGTATGGAGAAAGCTCAATGAACTCAACCTACACCTTATTTGATCCTGCAATCCCATTACTGGGCATCTATCCAGAAGATAAAAAAACTTTTATTATAAAGACACTTGTACTAGGCTGTTTATCGCAGCCCAATTACAATTGCTAAAATGTGGAAACAGCCTAAATGTCCTTCAACCCAGGAATAGATTGGTAAGCTGTGGTATATGTATACCATGGAATATTATTCAGCCATCAAAAACAATGGAGCCTTGCAGCGTTTGCACTAACTTGGATGGAGGTGGAACACATTATTCTTAGTGAAACATCACAGGAATGCAGAAGCATGAATCCTATGTATTCAACTTTGATTTGAGGACAATTAGTGACAATTAATGACACAGTGGGGCTTGGGGGAAGGAGAGAGCAGACAGAGAGAGAAGGAGGGAGGGGGTGAGGGAAAAAAAAGGAAAGAAAATAGTGACTAATTCTCACATAAGTTGGATTCAATTTTGACCAAAGTACATTACTTAAACATTAATTTTTAATTCAACTTGTTAATATGTTGTTTAGGGTATTGCTTCCTCACTTATACGTGAAATATGTTTGTAATTTCCCTTTATAACAATATATTTTCTCCAATTTCAATATCAGGTGTATCCAGATGAAGTAGAATAATTTTGAAATATTTCTTCTTTTTCTATTGTCTATAAGATTTGGCATGATCTGTTTTTTGAAACTCTCCTTTACTTTTATTTATATAATATTAGTTGTCTATTTATTGAGACTTTGGAAAAAATATTACAAGTTAACTGATGACTTCATTCTGAGCCTTAGAGTCAAAGCACTCTATAATGTCTTATTTGACCATGTGAACATTACTTTCTTGGCATTATTATTACTAATATTGCTTAATATTTTGATGCAGTTATTGTCTGTTTTCTTTTCTGAATGTATTTATCTTTGTTCATTCTTTATGTGGTTTTTGTTTCTAGTCCTTATCATAAACATTATTGTTATTAAATTTTAAGCCTTTTGAATTCTGTGAAGGCAAAAAGTGGAAACCTAATTAACATATGTATATGTAAAAATAAAAATAAATAAAAATAAAGAAGACAATGGTCATCTACCTTTAATCTACTTGAACAGAACAATCTTCAGCCCAGAATTCTGCATCCTGCTTAGCTAAGCTTTAAAATTGACAGAGAAATCAAATCATTTACTGATATACAAACATTGAGGAAATTTGCCACAACAAGACCAGCTCCACATGAAAAAAGCCAGCAATCACATATATCAATGGGCAAGAGACATGAATAGAACCTTCTCTAAAGAAGACAGATGAATGGCTAACAAACATATGAAAAATGCTCATCATCCCTAAATATTAGAGAAATGCAAATCAAAACCACGCTGAGAAACCATCTAACCCCAGCGAGAATGGCCCACATCACAAAATCTCAAAACTGCAGATGCTGGCATGGATGTGGAGAGAAGAGAACAGTTTTATACTGCTGGTGGGACTGCAAACTAATACAACCTTTTTGGAAGGAAGTATGGAGAACCCTCAAAGAACTCAAGCTAGATCTCCCATTTGATCTTGCAATCCCATCACTGGGCATCTACCTGGAAGGAAACAAATTCTTTTGTCATAAGGACACTTGCACTAGACTGTTTACTGCAGCTCAATTTACAATCGCCAAGATATGGAAACAGCCTAAATGCCCACCAACCCAGGAATGGATTAACAAGCTGTGGTATATGTATACCATGGACTGCTATTCAGCCATTAAAAAAAATGGAGACTTTACAGCCTTTGTATTAACCTGGATGTAAGTGGAACACATTATTCTTAGTAAAGCTTCACTGGAATGGAGAACCATGTACTCAATTTTGATATGAGGACAATTAATGACACGGTGGGTGGGAGAAGGGGAGAGCAGAGAGAGAAAGGAGGAGGGAGGGTTGAGGGAAAGGAAAAGGTGAGAGAAAAAAGGAGAGAGGGGCATAGGGTCTTGGTGTGTGCCACATCTTTGGTGGGGACAAGACACAATTGTAAGAGGGACTTTACTTAACAAATGCAATCAGTGTAACCTGGTTTCTTGAATCCTCAATGAGTCCCACCCCCCAAAAGACACCTAAATTGTTAATTCAAAGGAAAGAGCACCAAAGAGTGATCTCTTTGCACTCTCTATGGCTTTTCTACTAGCTCCATATCTCTTTATTATAGTAATTCTGTCCGTATATATTTTTTAATTTAGAGGAAAGATTTACTTTAAATATGAACATAAGATCTCTAATTTCATTTGATTGGATAGGTTGTAATAAGAGATATTAAATAACATGCTCAAAGTTTATCACCTGCTAATGAAAGAGTAGGATTTTAACCAGGATTCCCTGATTCAATAGATTTTATCAAAGTACTAGATTATTGAGTACCTGAGGAAAAACATAAACACTAAAAGATCATGCCAACTTCATACAATGAGATTTAAAAGAAGCAGTCCATCAATGAGGACTTTATAAATGAGTCTTGAAGAGTGAGACTTAAAAAAATAGATAAGACCTATCGAAGGTAAGCAAAGATGCTATAATATAAAATTTAAAAAATAATACATATTTTGTGTATACCTGTACTAGGTTTGACCTAATCTGATAGATTTGTCCTTCATTCTTCTCCACATATACATTAGTCTCACTAATTTGAGACTAATGTCCTTCATTCTGTTCCACATATACATTAGTCTCACTTTCCTTCAATATTACAATATTTCTCAATTTGATACTATCTTCTTTCAAAAGTCATTTTATAGTTAGTGAAAAGGTACAGATGTTAGCCTGCAAGCACTAGCCATTAAAATGTTTGATCTTTAGCAAGTTACTTAACTTCTTTGAATACATTATATATTCAATAAAATGAGGATAATACCCATTTCACAGTCATTGTGAGAATTCATTAACTGAAAAATACTTAAAACGTCTAAAAGTTACTTTCCACAGAATAAACACTTGATAAATATTAGCTGTAAATCCATATGTTTATGTAGTGCATCAATTTATTTATCTTCCTCACACTCCCCTATTAACCTGCTTAGCAGCTAAAGTACCTCTGGTTATCATTCCCATTTACTTATTATGGGTTTTACACAATTGTCAGATACAAGTTATATATCTGGGCATTTTCTTTTCTCTGATACCAAGTAAACATTGAAAACTGCTCCAGAGAAGCAATCTACCTCCTGCCCTAGCTGGTTCATTTACAATTACTCCACGATAATGAAATACCAAATACATTGCAACTTTATACTCTGGCAGGGCCCTTATTTTAATATTTCTTATGGTAATTACCTCTTAATGGGATGCCTGACAAGTTGTGCTTTTTATTTTATATTTTTCTGAAGTTTTCCTCCATGTAGACTAAGAAGATCCAAAATCAGTAGCTGAGTTTTCACAGCTGACTTGTTTGGCAGTCAATCTGGTAACAGCCAATCAGCTGCTACCAAGTATAGAAGCTTGTTTAGAAATTCTAAAGGGCAGGCAGTTGGAATTTCCCAGTAACTGCCTTCTTCAGGTCATTTTCTTTCAAAGGTCATTTTCCTTCAAAATCTGTGACAGGTGGAGTTTCTCCACACCTACCATCTTTAATATATCATTCATCTAGGAAGATTCAGACACCTACATCTAATTATCTAATTATAAAATACTTCCATCATTGTGTGATTATTGAGTGCCTGAGGAAAAACATAAATGCGAAAAGGTCACGCCAACTACATACAATAAGGTTTCAAAGAAGGCACTCTATAAAAGAAAGCTTCATAACTGAGTCTTGAAGGAAGAGTGGGACTTAAAAAATAGAGAAGACATTATTGGCTGGTAAACAAGATAAATAAATGCACAAATCACAAAAATAGGAATGAGCTGTGGATGCATGGCAAGCCGTAAGACCAAATGATATGCCAATTTATCCTCCATATTCGTCATTGTGTGGTTGTATGTGCCCACTCAGGCTGCCTTTGACTTAATACTAGTAAGCTGAGACTGAACCTTTCCGAATTACCCAGTGCCCTGACTAGTCATGAATGGTCACAGAGGATGACAAATATTTTTTGATAATGATGATGATAAAACCCGTTTTACTTCATGTTCTCCTTCAGAAGTCTCTTCACATGGCCGTGTAAAACCTGCTTTATACTAATGTCAGAAAAGATATCTAGGATCTGGGTTTAATCTATTCCTGGGAGAAATTAGATCAGAAATGCCTTTCTCTCCCCCTTTCCAGTGTCTTAACCTAAAAAAGAAAGTTTCTCCTCAATTTGAAATAATGTGCAGAACACAACAGAATATCTGTCCTGATACTCAGGTCCTAGAAACCTGGGCTCTCTTTTTTTGTTGCCTACTTCCCCTTAGAGAAAGTGATAAAGATTTGTACAGAAGCGCGTTGCAGTTTTAAGTCACTGTAACAACACTGTGATAAACTGTTTTTTCCCCATATTGCATCATAATTAAAATGTCTGAGCAAGGTGAAGGTGAGCTACACACTGGTAGCTCTAAAGAAAATTATGAAGCAGGTGACATTGCCTTCTTTTTTTCCCCAGTAACTCCTTTGTTTCCTTTTTCTCAATTGCTCCCACATGATGTTTCCTCCCCTGTAAGAGTAAAGGATATCCTTCTTTCAGCCACAATTACTGATAATTTCACTTTGATGCCTGTAAGCACCAGGAGTACTCTCACAGTAGGTGATTTATCTGTAACAGTGGAATGAAAGATGTTCTTTCCCCTGAAAAATAAATCAGGCACTGGGCATCTAGACAGGACGACTGGGGGCAAGAGAAGGGGCTGATTGGAAGGGTGACTTTGACTATTTTTATAATTTTTTCCTGATTATAAAAGTGGTTTTGATGAAAAACTATAAACAAGTATAGAGAAATTAATTACCCACAAATCAACAACCAGATATAAAAACTGTTCACATTCTGGTATATTTCTTGAGTCTGTTCCCTCTGCATTTATATATTAAATACAGGATCCTGTAATAGCTTTATGTCCTTCTTTCAGTCATTGTTATTCTGATCAGTTTTTCTTGTAACTTGTGCTTTCATATTTAAAATACTTATTTAAAATAACTGTTACACAATTATTACATAAGACATTCTGCTGTTTTCAGAGTTTTCCTATCCTATCATGAATAGTGTAGTAATTAATAATCCTGAAAAAAAATCTTTTCCTGTGTTCAAAAATATTTCCTTGTGAACATATTTAAGATTCTTGATATATGTTGGCAAATTGCTTTCCAGAATTCTAGCAGTAAAAATTAAATATCCTCTAATAATTTGATATATAAAAAGTATCTTACCTGGTTTCTTGTACCCTCAATGAATCCCCAACAATAATAAAAATTTTTAAAAAGTATCTTATTATTTTGCTTTTTGAATATTGGTACAATTAAGCTTTTAAAAACATGCATATTAGCCATTTTTCATTGTATGCATTATCTGGACATATTCTTGACCATTTTCTACTTGAAATTCAGAGTTTTAAATTTGGTTGTGATATGATAAAATAATCCCTTGCAATATTTACTGTACACATTTAACCCAATTTGTCATTTATTTATTTCCCCATCTTTTTATGTGAGAAAATTTAAAGACTCAAAAAGTTCAAAAAATAAGATAACAAGGATATTTTGAACATCCTAAATTAGCATTACTTATAGCTTTTTAAAACTTTTTATTATGGGATGTTTCAGACATTGGAAACAAGTAGAACAATATAATTGCTCCTTTTGTACCATCACCTAACTTGTCTTGTTTCAGCCATACTCCCATCTATTCATCTTCCTCCTCCGGGATTATTTTGAAGACATCCTAACACATCCTAGACATCTTATATATTTTAATACGTAGTTCTAAAAGAAAGCATTTGACAAAATTCAGCACCCTTTCATGATAAGAACACTCAAAAAATTGTTATAGATGGGGCATACCTCAAAAGTATAAAGACTATATAAGACAAACTTTTAGCCAACATCCTATTGAACAGAGAAAAGTTGAAAGCATTCTAGCTTAGAACAGGAACCAGACAAAGTTGCCCACTTCTGTTCAACATAGTGCTAGAAGTCCTTGCCAGAGCAATTAGGCATGAGAAAAAAATCAAGGGGATCCAAATGGGGAAATAAGAGATCGAACTATAGCTAATGATATAATCTTATATCTAGAAAACCCCAAAGATTCAACCAAAAGATTCCTGGAGTTGATAAATAAATTTAGCAAAGTCT
Organism: Perodicticus potto; assembly: GCA_963574655.1. Classification (NCBI taxonomy): domain Eukaryota; kingdom Metazoa; phylum Chordata; class Mammalia; order Primates; family Lorisidae; genus Perodicticus; species Perodicticus potto. The sequence continues at coordinate 5,079 of CAUYRH010020246.1, read as the reverse complement.
CAGGTAACAAAATCAGTGTATAAAAACCTGTAGCTTTCATATTGCTAACAACAGTCAAACTGAAAATCAAATATCAAAAACACAATACCTTTCAGAGTAGCAACAAAGAAAACAAAATAGCTAGGAATATAAATATATTTAACTAAAGAGGTGAGAAACCTCTAAAGGAAGAACTATGAAACACTGAAGAAAGAAATTGCAAAGGATGTCAATAGATGGAAAAACGTGCTCTTTGATTAGCAGAATGAATATTGTTAAAATGACTATAGGACTTAAAGTGATTTACAGATTCAAAATGGAATCCCCATTAAAATACCAATGTCACTTTTCACAGATCTGCAGAAAACCGTTTTGCATTTCATATGGAAGTAGAAAAGCCCCCAAAGAGCCAACATAACCTTACATAATAAGAACACATCTGGAAGTATCTGTTTACCAGACTTCAAGCTATATTACAAGGCTATAGTAACCAAAACAGCATATAGTACTGGCACAAAAACAGAGACATAGACCTATGGATCAGAACAGAGAACCCAGAAATGAAAACACCCTCACATTCCCATCTGATCTTTGATAAAGCAGACAAAAACATATACTGTGGAAAAGAAGCCCTAGTCAATAACAGTGCTAGGAAGGCTGGCTAGTCACAGATAAAAGACTAAAGCAGGATCTTTCATCTCTCAACACTCACAAAAATTAATTCTTGATGGATAAAAGACTAAAAAGAATTCTAGAAGAATGCGTTGGGAAAACTCTTATAGATATCTTCCTAGAGTAGGAATTTAGGAGGAAGACCCCAAAAGCAATCACAGCAACAACAAAAATAAACACATGGGACCTGATCTAATTAAAAAGTTTCTTCACACCCAAGGAGAAAAATCAATGCAGTAACCCACACAGAGAACCTACAGAACAGGAAAAAATATTTGCATGTTATACATCTAATAAAAGGCTGATAACCAGAATTTACAAAGAACTCAAGCAAATTTTCAAGAAAAAAACAAACATCCCCCTTAAAAAGTGGGCAAAAGACATGAATAGAAACTTTTCAAATTAAGATAGTCTAATGGTCAACAAACACATGAAAAAATGTTCAATATCTCTAATCATCATGGAAAAACAAACAAAAACCACCTAACACCAGGGAGAATGGCTCATATCAAAAAGTTCCAAAGCAACTGAGGCTGGCATGGAAACAGTTTTGTACTTCAAAACTGTGCAGAGAAAAGCAACACTCATTCAGTGTTGGTGGGACTGCAAACTAGTACAACCTCTACTGAAAGTAGTATGGAGATTCCTTAAAGAAATAAACCTACCATTTGATCCAGCAATCCCACTATTAAGTATTTACCCCAAAGAAAAAAAGGTATTTTATCAAAAAGACATTTGCACTTGAATGCTTATGGCAACACAATTAAAATCACAAAAATGTGAAAGCCCAAATGCCCATCAGCACATGAATGGATTAATAAAATGTGGTATATGTACACCCTGGAGTACTACTCAGCCATTAAAAAATGATGATCTAGTATCTTCATTACCTGGATGGAACTGGTGATATGAAGTATCAAAAGAATGGAAAAACAAACACCACATGTGCTGAATTCTAAATTGGAACTAGTGAATCAACACTGATGTGCACATATGGAAGTAAAACTCAGTGGAAATCATGTAGGTGGGAGGGAGCAGGAGGGATGGGGTAAATTCACACCTAACTGATGCAATGCACATATTCTGGGTGAAGGGCACATGTATAACTTTGAGCTAAAATGCACAAAAGCAAATTATGTAATCACAATGTGTGTACCCCTATAAAATTCTGAAATTAAAAAATATATATATTAATATATAAAAAAGAAAAAAGCAACTCGGCACCTGTGGTTCAAGCGGCTAAGGCACCAGCCACATATATAGCTGGCAGGTTCAAATCCAGCCCGGGCCTGCCAAACAACAATGACGGCTGCAACCCCCAAAATAGCCGGGCGTTGTGGCAGGCGCCTGTAATCCCAGCTACTTGGGAATTGGAGGCAGGAGAATCTCACTTGAGCCCAGGCGTTAGAGGTTGCTGTGAGCTATGATGCCATAGCACTCTACCCAGGGTGACATCTTGAGGCTCTGTCTCAAAAAAAAAGAAAAGAAAAGAAAAAGGCCTTTTAAATGAAAAAACAATAAATATGATTATTATTTTTCCCACTTTTTTTTTTTGTTTTTGGCTTGAACCTGCCACCTCTGGTATATGGGGCCAGCACCCTACTCCTTTGAGCCACAGGTGCTGCCCAAAATGATTATTATTTTTAAGGCAAAGAATTTATTGAGCATATATATGTTAAAAAATAACTGATACTAAATATTGCAATACAACAGTTGAATTAATGTAAGAAATTAAATATATGTTAAATCATGTTACTCTACTGTGCTAAAATTTTCACTTTTCATCCTGCCTTACTCAGAATAAATTCTTGAATTTTATGATGCCCTAATTTGGGATAATTGAATGAAGGGGTCATTTTACATTTGATTTGGCATATAAAATTAAACTATATTACTGATTATCTGTCAAGAAAAAAAAAAACTAAAAAAATAAGAATCAGACTCATAGGAGTCCTCCCAGCAATAGTGAATGATGGAATAAAATGAAAGTAATGCCTTCAGGGATCTAAGAAGAATAAAGAATTTCAACCTAGAATTTTAGAATCAATCAAGCAAGAAAGTAAGGATGAGAGAAAAATAAAGGCATTTTTACCCATGCAAAGTATAATGAACAGATGTTGTATTTTGGCTGTTCAGCATCCATTTCACCACTCTTTAATGATAAGTATTTTATTTGGGGGAAGTTGATTCCCCTTATAATCTCATGGGACTGCTGATCAAGGTTCCCTGCCTTTTCATAGCCAAGTGGCAAGCATATGAGCTAAGCCAGGACAAGCAAGGTCTCCTTTCCTGGAGTGCTCAAAACAGAGCAACTAAAAGACTAATGACCATGTAAGTCTATTTTGAGGTAGTTTCCAAACAAGATTGATAAGCACTTTTTGCTATAACCCTCTCTGGAGCTGCCTGATCTTTATCTTTTCTAAGTCTGGTTAATCAGTTATCTCTTTGAGTCTGTGAACATTATCCCTGAAATAAATTCCTTTGTAAAATTTGTCTGCTCTTACTGTAGTATCTAATTGATAGTACCAGGACTTAGAATTTATATCCAGTGCATGATTCTTAGGAAGTTACCTGTGGTATGCCAGCACAACAAAAGAAAAAACATGAGACCCAGAATGAATTGGAGATAATCCAGGAGAATAGTGAAAGGTAAGTCCTGGGATGTCTAGAGGGCAGCAAAACTAGAGAGTAACCGACCTAAATTGAAACAGGATGTCAAAGAGCTTCTGCTGAAAGAAGAAGGAAGGGAAGGAGGGAAGGAGAGGAGAGAGGAAGGGAAGAAAGAGAGAGAGGGGAGACCTATGCAGTATAAGTTATAATTGAAAAAAAAAGAAAATTTTAAAGATATAAAGGCAGATAATTTTAACAAAATTCAACGTTCTTTTGTAATAAAAACTATCAACAAATTAGGCATAGAAAAAATGTTCCTTAATACAATACAAGCCATATATGAGAAGGCCACAGCTAACATCATACACAATGGTGAAAAGATGATGGCTTTTTCTCTAAGAATAGAAAAAGAAAAAGATGTCCACTCTCATTACTTTTATTCAACACAGTACTGAAAGTCCCAGCTAGTGCAATTAAACAAGAGAAAGAAATAAAAGGCATCCAAATCAGAAAAAAAGAAGTTAAAATGTCACTGTTAATCTTACATATTGAAAATCGAAAAGACTATACAAAAAAACTGTTAGAACTAATAAGCAAATTCAATAAAGTTGCAGGATACAAAATCAATATACAAAAAATGAGTATTGTCATACACTAATAAACATGAAAAAAAAGAAATTCAGAAAACAATAGCATTTAAAAAATACTTTTGAGTAACTTAACCAATGAAGTAAAAGTTTTGTACACTGAAACTATAAAACATTGATGAAAGAAATTGAAGAAGACGCAAATAATTGAAAAGATACCCCAGGTTCAAGAAGTTGAAAAAATAATATTGTCAAAATGTCCATGCTACCCAAAATGATCTACAGATTCAATGCAATCCATGTCAAAATTCCAATCACATTTTTCACATAAACAGGATAAGTTGTCTTAAAATTTGTATAGAACTATAAAAGATCCCAAATAGACAAAGCAATCTTGAGCAAAAAGAACAAAGTTAGAGGCATCGCACTGCCTGATTTCCAAAACTTTATAAAGACATAGTAATCAAACAGTATGATATAGCATAAAAATAGACACATTGACTAATGGAATAAGATAAAGAGCCCAGAAATAAATAATAATGTATTTTTTTAATTAAGTCATTTGTACATAGATAATGAATACATTTATGCTATTATGGGATTCAATGTGTTGATAATTTACACAAATCGGAGTGCGTACATCCTACTAATTAACATAGCCTTCACCTCATTCACCCAATTACAGTGTTAAGACATTGTGTTCTACACCTGATAGATCCAACTTGTACTTGCATATGCTCCATAGGAGTTGTCCCCCTATTAACCCTCCCTCTATTGACCCAGTCCCCTCCCTTCTCCTTTCCCTCCCCTCCCCTCCTTCATCCTAGGCTATAGTTGTGATTCATCTTTCATATGAAAGTGTGAGTGATTATAAATTGGTTTCATAGTAGTACTGAGTACATTGGATTTTTTTTCCATTCCTGAGATACTTTACTAAAGAATATTTTCCAGCTCCATCCATGTAAACATAAAAGAGGTAAAGTCTCCATTTTTTGTAATGTGGCATAGAATTCCATGATATACATATACCATAGTTTATTAATCCATTCATGGGTCAATGGGCACTTGGGCTTCTTCCATGACTTGGCAATTATGAATTGAGGGGCAATGAACAATCTGGTGCAAATATCTTTGTTGCCAAATGATTTTTGGTCTTTTGGATATACACCTAGTAGAGGAATTGCAGGACCAAATGGCAGTGTTCTCTAAACTTCCTTCCAAAACAAATGTA